>JAPEUT010000175.1:0-59290 GCA_027946375.1 Neodidymelliopsis sp. IMI 364377
GCATAAGCTTGCGCGCCAGTTTGGGGTCAATTTGCCTGAGATGGGGGGTGCGGGCGCCAGGGGAGGGTTTTCGGGCGCGGGGCATTCGGGCGGTTATTATGGGAGTGAGGGGTATGGACCGCAGAGAGGTGGTGGCGGTGGTTTCGGACAGCAGGGTCCCGGAGGCATGTTTGGTGGGTTGGATGTGCAGAGTGTGGCGGGGGGGATTGGGAATTTGGCCACGATTGCGCAGATGGCTAGTAAATTCATGTGAGAAGCGAGATTGTTGTTGTTGTTGTTGTTGTTGTTGTTGTTGTTGTTGTTGTTGTTGTTGTTGTTGTTGTTGTTGTTTATGTGGTGGTGTGGCTAGGCCGTTTTTTGAGTTGTTACGATATATTCGGGCAAAGTTAAGATATGATATCCATGGGCGTTTGTTTGGTTTAGAGTAATGGAAAATCGAAGATTGCGGATTTTGCAATTGAATTGATTTGTTCTATTCAAAGACTCGTTCGTTCGTTCGTTCGTTCGTTACGTTACAAGAACCTAGAGAAATACCACCCAACTCATCGATCATAGGATATCATACTGTTACCAAAAGAGACGTTCCCACCCATTCACTCGCTGATAGCAGACCCCTAACCACTAACCGCCGAACTCAACACCTTGGCTGCAAGACTACTCAACAACCTCGCCTTATCCGCCTGCGGCATCTCCTGAAAAACACTATACACACTCTTTCCCTTCGCATCCCTGACACTGCCCAACCGATTCCCGGCAACGGCACCAGCAACCATACCAGGGAAATTGGCAACAATGAAGCCCATAGCCCCGCCGCTCAGTCCACCGACAACCGACCAGAACTTGCCCGTGGGACCCGAGTCTTTATCCGCCATCCCCTCCTCGCGCAGCATTTCCTCAAAGATGCCTCCGAACTGCTCCTCGCTGAACTTGTTGTGGCTTTCCTCGGTACTACCAGCGGGTTTCTCCCCGCTGCCGAACCCAAACGCACTCCAGGGGAAACTGCCGAATCCGCCGAATCCCCCTTGTCCACTCTGACTCTGTCCTGCACCCTGCGCATGCGGAATCTCCTCTTCCCACTCTTCGTCCGGCGTCGCCGTACTACCAGTCCAGTTGTTGTACGTGCGTGCGGCGTCGTAGTCGCGGCGGCGGGTAGGGTCCGAGAGAGTGTAGTAAGCGTCGTTGATGGCCTGGAAGCGCTTTGTGCGGCTTGCGCGCTCTGGCGAGTCGGCGGGGACGCGGTCAGGGTGGTGTTTTAGCGCCGCTTTTTTGTAGGCGTCGCGGATTTGCTGGCTGCTGGCTTTGGGATCCACTTCTAGGATCTTGTAGTAGTCTTGGGCTGCTGGGGGCTGTTAGTGAGGGTGTGGTAGTGGAGGGGAGGGGAGGCTGGGACTTACCCATGGCGGGTGGTGGTGTGAGGAGAGATTGAGGTTGTGAGCGTAGAGTAGGGAAAGGGTTGCTTAGGTCGAGTGAAAAAAAGATTCGTGGTGTGTTTGTCTAGGCAGCAAGTTAGAGTTCAAAGGCAAGGTGGTGTTGCATCGACACGATGACGTACATGTCCAAACGCGGAGTTCAGCCCTGTGGGCTCTAGATTTCACATGTCTTCAATGCAAAACGAAAGGTGCTGCGCACAATTTGGTATATATCATTTTTAAATCACACTCGCTTTTGATATATCTATTTTACATGCTTCGAGTGAAGCCAATGCCTTCGCTGTACTAAACTGCCTTCAACTCACTCAACATAATCGCAGATACTCTATCTGACGCGGCTCTGCGCCTTGGTCTTGCGCTTTCTTGTCTCGCCGTTGATGTTCTGTGCAGTGGCAGACTGGATGGCAGCCTCGTCCTCGGGAAGCTCGGTGGTCTCGAGAAGCGGCTCGTCAATGAGCTCCTTCTTACCGAGGATGCGGCCAGCAGACTGGTTGTAGATGAACTTGGGAAGCTTGAACAGAAGAGTGTCGTAGATGGTCGGGGCAGGCTCCTCATCAGGCTGTATTTCGTTAATCAAGTAGTTCAAAGAAGTTGCATGGTGGAAGACTTACGTCAAGCAGGAATTCACCCTTCATGCCGTCGGCAGTCTCCTCCTCGAGGAAAACATTGCCAACAGAGTCGACGATCAAAACCTTGCCATTCTCTGCCACAATGCGCTTCTTAGCACCCTGGGGACCGGAGATGAGCTCGGTCTCGACTGGCGCACTGATACCAGCAGTGCGAGCCTTCTTGACAGCGGCCGGCTTCTTGCTGTTCTTACGCTGGTCCTTCTCCCAGGCGCGTGCCTCCTTGCGGTTTCTTGGGATGAACTCAGGTTCTTTCTCCTCCTCCTCTTCGCCGTCGTTGAACTGCTGGGTGTTGGCAGGAGCGGCAGCATCGACACCGGGGATGCCCTGGATGGCGGTCTCGTCGCCCCAGGCAGTCTTGCGAGCGTGTCGGACATAGCGCTCGACAAACTCCTTGCGGCGCTTCCAGCCCATGAGCAGTGCGAAGTAGTGCATGCCACCTCCCATGACGACCAAGACACCGAACAGGACAGAGCCGAGGCCAGGGCGGAAGCGGTCGTAGTAGTAGCCAGAGCCCTTCCAGGCAGGGAAGCCGTTCCTCAAGAAGTGGTCGTAACGCTCGCGCTCAGGACCCTTGAGGATGTTGGCGACAACAGAAAGCCTCTGGTACCTGGTAGTGACCTTCTTCATGTGGGCATCGATCTCCTTCTTCGAAGGGCCCTTCTTGGCCTTGCCGGCCTTGGGATCGTAGCGCTTCGCATACTTGTTGATGTAGATCTGGCGCGCCTTGTCGGGGTGAAGCTCGCGGCCCTTTGTGCGGTAGGCTTTGGTCAATTCGTCCTGGTTCGCGCTGGGCTTGACTCCAAGCAAGCTGTAGAAGGTGACATTGGGTCCTTCTGCTTTGATGACTTCGTCGCGCAGACGGAAGATTTCATGGTCTGTGTAGTCGAGTGTTAGTCAGGGAACATGTATGGCCAGCATGCACGAAAGGGACGGTAATTGGTGAGCATTGCAATCGAACAAATATACGCACCCTCTTTGGACCAGGCAGCAGCAAAAGCCGCAAAGATGCCCAGCAGCAGGGCAAATACGGCGGTAGACCTCATGGCTGTGGTGGTGGAAGCTCAACTCGAGTTCAAGACAGATCGCGGACTTTACAGGTGGGAAAGTGCAGTGGCTTGTGCGTCGCGTAGTGCGGTGAACTGCTGGAGACTGAACGTGGCCGCACGGCGATCTGGACCGGTGAAAACGGCGAGTCGGTGTCGCTGTAGCTCAAGGACTACAAGTATAGACAGCCGATTTCCCCTCTCTTGCTTTTTCTACAGCCAGAGCCCGTTTGCACAGCTCATCTTCACTTTCTGAGTTGCTTCCAGGTGGCCTTCCAGCACGCATACGAGCGAGACTGACCAGGGCGCGCAGTGTGGCCCCGGCGCATTGGTCCCTTATTTTTGGGAGGAACAGGCAGGATCAGCCCCTGCCGCCGCTGGCCCCGTGTTGGGAACTGGCAACTTTTGGCTTTGCGGCGACACGTACTCCTTCAGGTGAATACTGCGCCCTCACTCCGCCCACCCTCATTCCTCAGCCGCGTCACCAACACACCCTCTCTTGGAACCCGCTTCGTACCGGTAAGGCAGCCACCTTCCTCATATATTGCATCCTCGGCAGCATTCAGAGGCCACATTTACTTCGCTTCATCACCAATTCCATCCAGACACGCCCAACACCAGCTGACAATGACTTCCCCTGCAGACTTCGAAGAGCAGCACCACAAGCTCATCACCCCTGACGCACCTCCACTCTACAACAGCACCATCAACGACAACACCCACACAGACAACCGCACCGCCTCCATCATGTCGCGCTTCAACATCCCCATCTCCGCCCTGACGTCCAGGATGGACCTGTCGGGACACTTCGACGGTCTGCGCTCCACTTCCGTCTCGTCGCGCTTCGCAAACCTGCGCCCTGTCGGCGAGTTCCTCGACTTCAAGCGCATCTCCAAGCCCGCCAACTTCGGCGAGGCCCAGAGCCGTGTCAACTACAACTTGGGCTACTTCTCCAGCAACTACGCCGCCGTCTTTGCTATGCTCAGCATCTACAGCTTGCTCACCCACCTGCTGCTGCTCTTTGTCATCATCTTCGTCATTGGTGGCATGTACGGCATCGGCAAGCTCGAGGGCAACGATCTCCAACTCGGCAGCTGGCGCGCCACCACCTCGCAGCTCTACACTACCCTCGCCATCATCGCCATTCCTCTTGGACTGTGGTCTTCTCCCTTCTCTGCTGTTCTTTGGCTCATTGGTGCCTCCGGTGTCACCATCATTGGCCACGCTGCATTCCTCGACAAGCCCATCGAGTCAGCTTTTTCCGAGGAGGCGGTCTAGATGGTCGGCCGCGCACTCCTCATACTTCGCCCCCATGGGGAAGACCATCAGGGGGACCAACAGGTGTGGGGAGATATCTGGAGGGTGGGGACGACGTGTATAGATTTCAGGACGTGGGTAGTGATGCCGAAATGACTGGCGTTAATGTAGAACATGGATACCAGCAAGCTTCGAATGGGAAGCAGCTTTTGAGCAAGGACGATTTATACTTCAACGACATGGACATACGAGCATGGGAAAGAAGAACGGCGGCCTTGGGTGGCACCCCTGATAGGACCAATCGCGGTTACCAAGAGGATGAGGGCTACTACGACGATTCTGGAGAAGCCATGTCTGCAGCTGAATACGAAGAAGTACTCTTTCAACGCGTCCTCGATAAGATCCGACTAGCAAGAGCTGCGGATGTCCCTGATGTTCAACTTACTCCAGAGGAGCTTGATGCATATCAATCCAAACTTCACGGTACAAGAGCGTCTGTAGCGCGCTCGCCACGGAGTCCTCGTCCAGCAGCTCTGAACGACACGATGAGTGTGGCCAACACCAGCACAGCTAGCAAGAAGGGATCGAGCAGCTCACGGAGCAAGAAAGAGCAGCAAAGATCGTCTCTCTTCGTGTCGAAACCTAAAAAAGACAAACCCAGCAGCCGCAAGCGAGCTCCTTCAAACGTTTCGAGTGCGCCACCGCCTGGATTCATGATTCCTGGCCCAGATGGACAGCCAATCTATACGCCGATCAACGCATATCAGGGTAGTCTGGCTCGTGATCCAGTAACACCGCCCCAACCTTTATCCCGGACAGTCTCAAGCGGCGAGCAATCTGCAATGCCTGTGCGTGTCGCTCCTAGAGAAATGCCGGGCGCTTTTCCTGGCGCGCTTCCAACTTCTCCGCACTTGTATCGTCCTGCAACTCCCGTGCAAGAGGTCCGTCAACCCTCACCACGAGATTTCGGCCCTGACTACGATGGGTTGGGCATAAGCAGTCGTTCCTCTTCGCAGCAGTCCTCCAAGTTGAAGGTGGCCCCCGTGGAGCCGTACCAGTACCACAACTTCAGCTCGTCCTCGTCTGCACAATCCTCGCCAAAGCCAAAGTTCACCAGAAGGGTTTCTTCGGCCGAGAGCAGCTACACCGCAATGCCACGCCGCGTACCAGTCCCTGCCCAACGTCCTTCAATGCTTGTTCCAAACTCCCCAATCAGCCGTTCAGATCCTTCTCTCACTACTCGAGCCTCGAGCTCTAGAAACGACCAAACGCGCGCCGTGCCCGACGCCGACGTCATTGCTGATATCGATGCGCAGACTGACAGTGGTAAATCCGTCAAGAGCGGCTCGAAACATGCATCTGCCAGTGGTAGTGGCGGAAAGGACGGCGAGAGGAGACGCAAAAGTGGAAAGAGTAGGAAGAAACACTAGTTTTTCTCACTCCAGGCAATATACTCATGATATGTTGGAGATGTGGTTTTGTTGTTTGAGTGCCCTGCTTTGCCTTAGTATACATATACATATATATATTGGTATCTTTATTAGACTTGCTTCTTTTATTTACCATGAGACTTCCAACTTCGTTCATCTATCGCTACTTGTTGAACTATTAATCGTCGGTTACTCTTACATACTATTATCACTTTACGCTGGAATCACGGTACGACTTCTCACACAGAGAGGATAACATTCCATAAAGATGAATTCAAGGGCCTAGGAACAGAATACGATGAGTCTGCACACCCCTCACGGACCCGCAAAATGATTCCCCTACAACCCACCATGCAAACCATTAGACTGCGAACTCTGCCCCGTCCCCTTCCGAACCGGCTTCTCCTTCCTGACAAAACACTCACCAACAGGATGGCCCTCCTCACCACAGCACACCCACTTCCCTATTCCCATTTCCTCGGGCGCTCTCCTTACACCTCGTCCTCCTCCACCCACGATGAGGTTACCGGGCCGGTACTTTGGGTTGGCGAGCATGCGCTTGATGACGCTGGAGTGGATGGTGGCGTTGGCGGGAATGTCGCGCGTCTCGCCTTTGGGTAATGGCCATCTGATTGCTCTCCAGGAGCCGTCTTCGCAGAGGTCCATGCGGCGGAAGGGGAGGTACTCCATGATGTTCCAGGAGACGACGCCCATTGTGGCGGCGCCGTTATTGAACTGTAGTACGTCGTGCATGCGGCCTTGGGTTGCGGCGTAGTGGAGTTTTCTGTGGAATTTGGTGTCAGGCTGCGTTCGGTGGTGAGTGAGGATGTTGTTATCGTCTACGATGGTGTTTGAGGTGCTGTTGGCACTTGGGCTTCCATTGCCGTGACTTTCATCGGGTGATGGAGAGACGGGATCAATGGCGATGGTAGGGACGAGGGTCTCGCGTCGTGGTCCGCCAAATGTGCGGTCTTCGTGACAGCAGTGGAGAGCTTCGAGTTTGTCCTCGTCGAATTCCAGACCGGCTTTTTGTGCCTCACGAACCATCCATACTAGCGGTACGTGACTGAGTGCAGCATCGTGATCTGCATCGAGAGGCCAACCGCCGCCGATGTCCTGCATGTGTGTGAGTTGACAAGTAGATATGGATGTTGTTACATGCTCACAGCGTGGCAACCCGGAAACCAAACTTCCTGAATATCTTGATCACCCTCATCTTCGTCCCAGGAATCTTGGGTGTGAATAGGATCTGTCGACTGTACCGAGACGTCACTACACGAATAGTTCGGGCTCAGACCACGCACTCCCGAAGTCTCGTGCGGATTTCGATAATTTTCAGGAGGAGCAAGGGTATCGCGACGCCCTCTAGACTCTTCGGCATCCTTCTCGTTGTTGCAGGTCTCGTCATCGTCATTTGTCTCGTCGCTGCTGACGAACTGCTTCATGTGGTGACGTCGATGGTGCCGCTTGTAAAGCATGGTCTTGTCTGGCTTCGCTTGAGAAATGAGATCCTGTCGAAACTTGGCGCGTCTTTCGTCAATGGATACAGCGTGTCGTATCACGCGCGCCGAACTCCTTGCTGTATACGGAAACTTGCTGCGTTGCATCCACGCACTCTCAAAGTGCGGTACGCTGTTGACTGTATCGAAGAGGCCCAGGAAGCGAATCGCGCGCACTGGACGGCTGAAAGTCTCTCTGAAGGCGCACATGAACTCGAGAAGCTCCTTCTTTTCTTTCTTCTCTTCGTTGTTACCTTCCAGTCGGCATTGCCACTTCTGAAAGGTTCTTCCCTACTTATCAGTTCTGGAGTTGCAGAGCATAGAAAGAAACTTACTTCCAAGCAAAATGACACATCTCCTCGTTTCCAGCCTTGAGGTGTCAGTGACGATGCGCTGAAGACAGATCTATATCTTACCGATAGTAATCCAACATGATCGAGCATTTCTGCTAGAAAGCGAGCGGTGTATGCGCCTCTTGAGAAACCGAAGAAGTATATGTCATCTCCTGGAGTATAGTATCGCATCAAGAACTGTAACATAAGTCAGCTTTCAAAGGCGTCAACGCTTCAAGAGCTACTCAAATGCAATGGGATATGATATGCTTGCAGGCACTGGAGGCCGTACAAGGTGGATGAGGCTCAACTTACACGATAGCCAGCCATAACATGCAGGTCAAACGAAGTGCCTTAACCCTGCGTCAGCAAACAGTTTCAACTTGACAACCTAGCTAATTTTGTGGTTCTTACCAACAGCACTGTCTTTTGCTTTCGCGTACCAGTGCTTGAACCTCTCAATGCGTCCAGTTCTTGACATGGAGCTGTTAGCCTGGGCAACGTATGTCCCGATACCCGGTTGGTAGTAATGGAATTGATCATCGCCTTCACGATCAAGCATGCGATAGATCTTGAGGATGTTGCTGTCGGCATCGGTACCAGAGAACTTGTTACCAGTGCCGTCAAAGCACAACACGAACTGCTTGCGGATGTGCCCCCTGCGCTGTATGGGGGCTGCAAACTCCATTCTGTCTTGAGAGTGTGAGGCAGCGCGTGATGGTAGGCCTTTAGGATATCGTTGTTCTGTCTTCTGTGACGCCATGTTGTAGGATTGGCAAGACTGAACCTTGAGAAAGTAGGCAGTTGCGATTAACAAAAGGGAACAGCAATTTCCGCGACGACTCAAAGTCCACTCAGTGGCAAGGTCGTAGTCTGCTGCATATGAGAAAGTCAGGTATGACCGTGGCTTCTCATTGGACAATCGTTGCTATTCAGGACTGGTAGATCGCTAAGTCGACTCCAGTCAAGTGCTTGATCAGCCACCATGCATGTGCTAGCCGATCATTCTCGGGTACAAATGTCCGTAGGCTTGTTGATTCTTAATCGGATTTCACACGTCTCCTGGGCGCTGCCTGACAGTTCTTGGTGTGCTACACCACAGCTGGGACGTGATGTTGTGATACATTGCCTCACAAGTAACAGCCCAACTGCATGCAATCATTATAGAAGCTGCCAATTAGATCTTCTGGACAAAGCACTGGACAGAGGTTTGGGGAACAGCTGCATGCCGAGTCCATTGTGCAGCTAGGAATAATAGCCCGAAAGAGCATGATACGTGTCGTCATAATCATATGGCTGCTAACTGGGTTGAGCCGGAGTTCAGCATCTGCAGTGGTGCTGATCGCTGTGAAGAAACAGTCGAGTCGGCGACGTTGCACAGGGCCGACTTCCTAAACGAGCAAAGGCATGCGTGTATCGGATTTCCTGGCACCCTAAAGTCGCGGGCCGGCGCCGCATCGATCGTCGGTTTGCCGCGAATCTGTTCTGATCCTTCAACCTCCGTATCTCGGTCCAACCCGATCGTGCGTCGTCTTCCCATATTTCATAACTGTAGATCCTTGCATGCCACTCTGGTATGCATACTTCCTGTACGTTGTTCACGAGCCAGCCCAGCGGGCCGCCCGTCGTGCTCAGTGCAACTCAACACAAGGGCCATGCCATGTGCTGATCAGTGATCATCGCTTACGCTACAAACGCTTGCTCTGTAACACGCTCGTTCGCCGCTATTGAGCTATATCCCTTTATCGCCAACACTCCCAACCTCTGACTTGGGGTGCTGATCTTCCAATTCAAACATCGACGCGTTCAGACGGGACTAGTTTCAACCTCCAGTCGGACTGCGATCCGTTATGCATGCCCGCCTACTGTCAACCACTAAACTCTCTTGGATCGATTGTCCACATTGTAACCACCAAGCTCAAGGATTCAGCACGATCTTCACATCCACTACTCTTTTGGATTGACGAAGACCAATCGCTAAGCGTTGTCTTTGATTCGTTCTACGCAGCAACATGTCGTGCATTCACTGCAGCCGAAAGCGATCGGTGATCCCGGGATCAGTGGAGCCCTCAGCTAGAAGAGGTATATCGTGCACAGATCAACCTCAATGTGCATCGCTCCATGTCCCAATACAGCTTCTGCTAGCGAACACTAACATATGACGCTGCACACCATTCAGCCAGCCGCCACCAATTAGAGTAGCTTCAATAGTAGCTGTCAAAGCGCTGACACCGAGAGTCCCACCAGCAACCTCACGAGGCTAACACGGGCCGTATACCATGTGCGTTGACTGGGTGAGACCTTGTAGATTGTTCGCCGACCAGAGCACCGCATCGTTCCTGCTAGCGATCATCACAGGATGAAGTCAATGCGTCGCTCCTACCGCAGCAATGTCTTGAGTGGAATGCTCTGTAGCTGTTCCTCAAAGCTGCAGTTTGACCTCATCAATCCCCTCTCTACACCATCCACCTCTTCTTCTTTACAAGTCTATCTTTCCTCAGCATTTTGACCTATTTGTGCGCTCACACGTGGTAACGCGTGTTCTCCTACATTATGCCGAGCCAGCTGCGTTCTCTGTTAGGTACCATCAGAAAGAAGCCGACCAAGGCGAGCGATGGGCGTTCAGCTGAGGCTTCGAGCGGTATGAAGAACGGAGAGAAGACAACTTTAAGCCATGATATCAAGAACCTTGGGGTGAAGAACGCTCGCTTTGCGCTCGATGCAATTACCACTTTGGCTTCTGGTGACCCTCTAGACGATAAAGATCTGTTACTGGAACATGGTGTAGAGATGCTCCAGGGCCTGCCGCCTAACAGTGGACTCAGTGAGAAGGTCTCCGACGGGTTCATCGCTATGTTGTGGCATGACCTTCCACATCCCACGCCAACTATGGCTGGGCCTACAGCACGCTATCGTCGACACGATGGCAGTGGGAACAATCCTTGGAACCCAGAGATGGGTAAAGCCGGGTCGCCTTATGCGCGTAATGTGCCACCAGCGAAACCCAAAGGTATGTGACAGATGCCATTTGTGTGGACATTAAAGCTAACAGACACCCACAGGACCCAACCTCCCAAACGTGGAGGACGTGTATGAGGCCTTGTTGAAGCGCGATGGTCCATTTCGCCCACACCCATCAGGCCTAAACCGATTGTTCTTCTCGTTTGCAACAGTCGTCATCCATGAATGCTTCCAGACGTCTAGGAAGGATCCCTGGATCAACGAGACATCCAGTTACGTCGACCTCAGCACATTGTATGGAAATACAGGAGAGGAACAGGAGCGCGTTCGAACATACCAGGACGGTTTGATCTGGCCCGATTCGATTGCATCGGAGCGTATTATGATGATGCCACCCGGCGTTGTCGCTGTGCTTCTCATGTTTTCGAGAAATCACAACCATGTCGCCAAGTCACTGTACTCGGTGAACGAGGATGGTAAATATAAGCCTTGGGACCAATTAGATCAAGAAGGAAGGAAATGGTATGTTCTACCCTCGTTTATCTCATACAACATGCTTACAACAACCGACAGGCAAGACGAAGACATTTTCCAGATCACGCGCAACATCAACGTCGGCTTCTTCGCATCAGTAGTGCTCAAAGACTACGTTGCAGCGATCCTGAACACACCACGAGCCAACTCTGAGTGGTCTCTTGATCTTGGAAAGGAGATCAAGCAGGGCGGCAGTCGCGTCGAACGAGGCACTGGTAGTGCGGTGTCTGTAGAGTTCGCTGTTCTATACCATTGGCATGCCGCCCTCAGCGCCGCCGATGATAGATGGATGGAAGACATCTTGCTATCTGTACACCCAAAGCTACAAAGCGTCGACGATGTGACCGTGGAGATGTTCCACGAAGTCATGAAAGATCATGGGCATAAGCTGATGTCTACTGCCCCCAAGACTTGGACGTTTGGCGGTCTCGAGAGAGGCCCAGATGGCAGCTTCCGAGACAGCGATCTAGCTGAGTTGGTGAAATCCTGCATCGAAGAACCGGCCCACGCATTTGGCGCACATGGCACACCGGCAAGCCTCAAGGTCGTCGACCTGATGGGTCAGCTACAGGCGCGTGATATGTTCAACGTCTGTACCCTCAACGAGTTCCGCCGATATTTGAACCTAAAGCCGTACGAGACCTTCGAAGACTGGAATTCTGACAAGGAGACTGCCCGTGCCGCGGAGTTACTCTATGGTCACATCGAGAACATGGAGCTCTACCCCGGATTGATGGCTGAGTGCACCAAACCTGCCATGCCAGGCAGTGGCGTGTGTCCCGGACAGACTACAGGACGCGGCATCTTGGATGATGCTGTTGCTTTAGTGCGTGGCGATAGATTCCTCAGCTACGACTTCAACGCCAACACCTTGACAAATTGGGGAGCTGCTCTACTACAGCAAACAACCCCCGGCGCATATGGTGGAGTGTTCCCAAGACTTCTCTTCCAAGGCCTGCCCGGTGGATTCACTGGCACATCAACGTATGCGCTCTTACCATTTTACACACCTGAGGCCGCAAAAGGCATTGTACAAGGCAACAAGGCCTTAGAGAAGTACGATCTGAAGAGACCACTCAATGATTACGACATCGTCAGTGTTCAAACCCAAGAAGGCTGCAGGAAGGTCTTTGAAGATCGCGATAGCTTCGTCGTCATGTACCAGGCTGCGATCCGCAATTGTACGGCCGGCCACGACTTCATGATCGGGTGGGATGACGCCAAGAAGCACGATGCTCGCTCCAACATACTCCACAAGATCTTTTTCGAGGAGGGGTTCGAGAACAACGTTACTGAGTTCTTCACCACGAATGTCAGAAAACAAATCCTGAAGAACTCGGTGAAAGGGCCGAAGGGAAGGCGGTCCATTGATGTCGTTCGAGATGTGACCAATATTGTACCTATCCTTTGGCTCGCGGAACGTTTTGCGCTTCCTTTGAAAACGCAGGAACAACCAAAGGGTCTGCTGTCTCTCCATGAAGCCTTCACTGCTTATCTGGTGCTCTTCATGTACCAGAGCTTCAACATCATGCCTGCCAACGAATGGAAGCTAAAGGAAGGCGCCATGAAAGCTGCCGCACCCTTGCGATCCATCTTTGAGACTCATCTCAAGACCCAGACCGGTAGGATGGAGGGTTTTGTTGATTGGATGGCGAAGGGCAGTGCGTTTGAGGTTGGCCCTCATGCTGACCGCATCTACCATGCACTTGCAGATACCAAGCTGCCAGTTGGAGACCAGGTCGGCGACTGCATCGGTATGGGCGCGCCTGTTGCCGGCAATATTACGCAACAGGCTTCTTTGCTGGTCGATCTCTTCCTGAAGCCTGGGTATGAAAAGTACAAGGAGCGTATTGTCCAGCTTGCACACATGGACCCAGCGTCTTCAGATCGCGAGCTGCAAGGGTTTGTGTACGAAGGAATGCGTCACGCCGGAGTCGTCCCTGGCCTGCCTCGTATTGCAACAAGAGATGTTACGGTCATGGACGGCGTACGTGGACCTGTGCAGATCAAGAAGGGCCATACTGTCTTGATCGCCACGTCCAAAGCAGCCATGGATCCTGTCGCATTCCCGGATCCCGAGATCTTGAACCCGCATCGTCCGTTCAAAGACTACACCCTGCTCGGCTATGGCCTCCACTTCTGTTTTGGCGCGCGACTTGTCGGCCCCTCGATTGCAGCGACCTTGCGTGAGGTATTCAAGCTGAGGAATGTTCGTCGCGCACCGGGCAAGCAGGGTCGGTTCATCACCACAGAGCACAAGCTTGCCGGTATTACGATGAGACATTACCTCGATGCCAGCTCTAACGAGAGCCCGATTCCCACCAGTCTCACTCTGCACTACGATGACGAGACTGTGGTGAATGGCGTTAACGGAGTCAATGGGCATGCAAATGGGCATGCAACGAATGGATACTCCAATGGCTACGTGAACGGCGACGCGGTGAGTGGCCTCACAACAAACGGTGGGGCTCGTTAGGAGAGTGCTACCACGTCCAGAAATCAGGCGGTCGAGGCTGGTTCGAGTAATGTTATACCCAGGAAGGCAGAAGCCAGGAGAGCTGAGGAGAGGTTGGCGCAAAATTGGCTCACGGAATACATGTAGTCTGAATGTGGATGTTGGTTCTGGAAGAGTTGTTTAGCTCATGACCTTATGATACCTAATGATTGAGATGTTGTAAAGCATGTGAATGAGTGCTGAAGTGATACTGATTGTGTTCGACATGAACCACATGATAAGCTACCGGTAAGTACGAGCTAGAGCCCGAGGTCGCTTCAGCCCGCTTTAGTCAGCCCTTGACCTCGACCTCGACGGGATGACAGCGCTAGCCAGTCACAGCTGCCGGGCCATCTGCATTGACTCTCCATCTCGTCTATATTCACCTACATGAACGAGGCCGCATCCTCATGGTGAACCAGCTGATATCGGGAATAAGCAGCGTCAAAGACGATCGTTGAGCGGAGCTAGGCAGCCGCCCCTCTGTGGACTTGCGCCCCCATCCCATGACTCAATCGGCTCGAATGTCGTTCACTAAACATCATGCCCAATGTTGGACGCCCGTCGAAAGGATGTAAGCACTGCCGAGAGCGGAAGGTCAAGGTTCGTCTGCCGATCCCTGGATACCCAGCTTTGCTTATATTGACCTCACCCCTTGCACGTGTAGTGTGATCAGAAGCGGCCTTCCTGCTCGCAATGCATTCGTTCTGGAAAGCAGTGTTGCGGGTACCGCGACCCGCTGTCGATGATGTTTAAGAATGAGACGGCGATTGTGGCGAAAAAAGCTGAGAGGCGGTACGAGGAGTTGGCCTTGCAGAAGCCGGGAGCTGGGTTGGAAGTTGTAAGACGACGGACTCCAGAGGGGAGTAGTCCTGCAGTCTGGATGGAGCAGGAGTCGAGTAGTTTGACGCCACATTCTGCTGCTTCGTTGACTGGATATCCGACTCCGGAGAGTATGACGAGGGAGATTGTGCCGTCGATTGAGGATCAAGCTATGGGGTTCTTCATCTCGAATCATGTCTCGCAGCCAACGCTTGTACCGCGTGGTCAGTATGAGTGGCTTCTTGAGACACTCAGCCAGCCAGGCTGTGAGGATATCGTCCGAAGCAGTGCCAATGCCGCCAGTCTGGCAGGACTTGCAAACGCGACCAAGAGCACCGCTATCCAGGCCAAGGCACACGCAGCGTATGGATCTGCGCTGCGCATGACCAATGAAGCGTTACGAGACGGTAAAAAGGCGGTCAAAGACAGCACGCTCATGGCCGTGATTATGCTAGGGCTGTATGAGAACTCCATGTTCCACGACAAAGACTCGACGCAGGCATGGGCCAAGCACGTCAACGGCGCGAGTGTGCTTCTCAAGCTTCGCGGTAAAGAGCAGTTTAAATCCGACACGGCGCGGCGCATCTTCCACCAATTCTACGGCATCATCATGCTGTGCTCGCTCGAGAGCGGACAGTGCATTCCCGACGGCATGCGCGAGCTCTACGAGCACTGCAACCCGTCGTCCAACTACACCGTCCACGGCCGACAGTGGACGACGCGACTGACAAACTTCCTGCACGACGCCATCAACCTCAACCGCGACAACAGCAGTGCCGACCCCGCGACGCTGGTGACAAGAGCACTCACCCTCGACCGCGAACTCGACAGTATTAAAGCCCTGATGCCCAAAATCTGGCAATACGAAACCATCACCCTCGACAAGTCCAAGTCCAAGTCCAATTCAAACTCCCACCACGAACGCATCCACGGATCCTTCTACCACGTCTACACAGACCCGTGGATCGCGCAGATGTGGAACAACCTCCGCTCGTGCCGCCTCCACCTGTACCGCGTGCTGCAGTCGCAGCTCCAGAAAGGGCTAGCGAGCAACCCACCACTATTCACCGCGCAACAAGTCGGCGCGCAGCTCCTCGCTGCCGAGAAGGTAATACGCACCACCATCGCCGCTATCTGTGCGTCTGCGCCTCAATTGATAGGCATGCTTGCGTTCCCTCCAACTTCGACTTCGACTTCGACTTCGACTTCGACTTCAAGCCCCAATCTGCGAGATGAAAAATACACACTTCACCCCGCTGGCACGTACCTCGACCCAGGCAGGCCGACGTGCATGTACCACCTCATCTGGCCGTTGTACGCGGTAGGGATGTGTGAGTTCTCTAGCGCGGAGATGCGGGCGTGGGTAGTGTGGGTGTTGGGGTTTGTGGCGTTGAGGATTGGGTCGCGGCAGGGTGTTGTATTGGCCGAGAGAATAAGAGAGTTATAACAATGATAAAAAAATAAGTAGTTATAAGAAGTATATATGCTATATCTAGCTAGTATGTTTCTAAATCTAGGTTAGGCTAATGTGTATGTACTTTCTTGTCTAAGCTACTGTTACTATATATATAGTTAGGATGTGTAAGTTTTCTAGTGCAGAGATATAGGTGTAGATAGTAGAGGTGTTGGGGTTTATAGTAGAGAGGATCAGGATAAAGCAGGGTGTTGTGTTGGCTGAGAGGGTAAGGGTGAGGAGGGTGTAATTGTTAATGTTGTTGTTATAATAGTCTGGGTGATGTTAAGAAGAGAGAAGAGAGAAGAAATATACAACACAAATCTACTAGTTACGCAGAATTATTTTTTCATCAATTTAACATTCTTTGTTTGTAAAAATCTAGTAGAATAGAATCTAGGGTATCTCACTCTACTCTTCTACAATCCCTCTCCTCTTCTTTTCTTTCCACATCAATCCCTCCCTCCTACACCTCTCCTACACCTCTACTCAGCCCCCTCCTCTCCCTCAGTCTCCTTGTCCTGCCTCAAGGTACTAGTAGGCAGCAGACTCTGCAAGCCAGTATCAGAAGCGGGCTTGGAGAAGACGGCTTGCATCCAGCAGCGGTACATTTTCAGGCGGCGCTGGCGGTTGACGAGCATGCGTCTGTCGACGCCGAAGTGGGCGATTGTGAAGGGTGTTTTTGGGTTGTTATTGGGAGTGGAGAGGCTGAGTGTGGATGTTTGGTCTGCCAGTGTTGCATCATCATTGTCGTCGCCGTTGGTAGTGCTTGGTGAGGGTGTAACACCACCCCAAATCCTCTCCAACTCTTCCTGCTCGAAGAAATAAACTCGCGTTCCATCACCCCTCACGTAAAAGTTCTCTTCCATCCATCTCCCCTTCTTGAAGCGCACCTGCGCCAGATCGCCGCGCCCATAGTCGCGGAACAGCACCTGTCCGCCTGGCTTCAGGACGCGCCAGATATTGCGCACCGCCTGGTCCCATTGCTTTGGGTTGAGGGCGGAGAAGATGAAAATCATGAGGACGACGTCGACGGAGCCTTCGCTCAGGCCGGGGGGCAGGCCGCCGTTGTCGCTGTCCGGGGAGGCGGCGACGTCCCAGACGTCTGCTTGGATTTTGGTGGTGTCGTAGAGTTGGTGGGCGCGGATCAGCTCGACTGCTTGCTTGGAAAAGTCGCAGGCGTGGATCTTGAGGCGTGGGTTGTTGCTGTTCTGCAGGATGGGAAACGCGCTGTTCCCTGCACCAGCGCCCACCTCCAGCACGGTGGCGGCGGGGGCATCTTCACTGCCAATCTCGCTCAGAATGGGAAACTCCTGGCTCAGCCACTTGCGGTTCTTGAAGAAGTTTGTCTTGTTGTTCTTGTAGAAGGTGTTCCACCACTTCTCCGGGTTGTCGTTGAAGCGCTTGCGGTCAAAGTCGGAGACGGGGTCGGCGCGCTGCTTCTCAAACTGCTCCTCGGAAAAGGCGCGGTAGGTGTCGTCGACGGAGACGTGGTCCCAGGCGTTGAACTCGAAGATGTTGTCGCCCTCCTCGAGCACGCGCGAGCCAAAGGAGAAGGGGTCGGTGCGCTTCTGGTTGTTGGAGGGGTCGTGGGAGCGGGCGGCGGGGTTGCGCAGGGGCTGGATGTCGGCGGGGACTCCGTAGGCGTCGTTTTCGGGGGGTGGTGTTGGCGTGGTGAGTGTTGGCGTGGTTGCTGTGGTGGGTGCTGGGGCGGTGACGGGGTCGACGGTGACGGCGAAGCGCATGTGCTCCATGGCCTTGGAGAGCTGCTGCTTGGGGTGCTGCTTGGTGGAGAGGGTGTTGTCCGTGTGGAAGCGCGAGTCTTCTTCCGTGCTGTTGGCCATGTTGGAAGATGTGCTACGGCAATAGTCACCACCGTCCAGTGCACAGTACAAGCAGTAAGCAGTGCAAGGCGGGGTGAATAAATTTATCGATAACCCTCGGCGCTAGCATCTCGACAAGGATCCCACAGCACTAACAGGACCCACATGCATGACATGTTGACGTGCTGGACCCTGGCTAACTTGTCCATTGCCTCTACATCGCTACAGAATTGCGCCAAACACCAATCCTCCTGCCAACCTGACACCAACCTCCCACCGACCCCCCACTGACCATGCCACGGTGACATCCCTCCTCGTCCCGCAATGTCCGCCCTCAAACGCCTCCCGCGCCCTCGCCTGCCACTCCCACCGCGCCTCACCACACCGCCAACCCGCGCCTTCCTCCCCAACCCCTTCGCCTCGGCCGCCGCCTCGCAACCCCAGATCCAGACCCTGCGCGCCGCCCGCACCCTGCCCTACCCTTCCGCCCCAATCTACAGCATCATCGCCGACGTGCCCTCGTACGCACACTTCCTCCCCTACTGCCAGCGCTCCACCATCACCCACTGGTCCGCCCCCGATGCCCTCACAGGCCGCTCCTGGCCCAGCGTCGGCATCCTGACGAGCGGGTTCGGGAGTCTGACGGAGAGCTTTACCTCGCGCGTGTACTGCGTGCCGGGGAAGGTGGTGGAGAGCATAGGCGGGGACACCAGCACATCGCTGTCGCGGGAAGAGATCCAACACCATCTCGGCGACAGCGTCGACGTCAAGACACCCGGTACCGAGGGGCTGCTGACGCACCTGCGCAGTAAGTGGACGGTGGAAGAAGTGGGAGAAAACAAGACGCGCATCGAATTGGCGCTCGAGTTTGCGTTTGCCAATCCCTTCTACGCGGCGCTGAGCGGGGGTGCAGCGCCCAAGGTTGCCGAGGCCATGGTGAGGGCGTTTGAGGAAAGGGTTAGGGCGTTGATGGCCGAGACACCTGCATTGGCGTCTGCAAAGCTGGAAGAGCTAGATGGGAGTCGTCTAAGACACTAGCATTGCAAATATGTACCATACTGTATAAACCCATCTGTCATACATACATACATACATCCATCTATTTCGTCAACCCTTCAACCACCCCCCAAACACCACCAACTCATCCACCACCCTCCACTCCCCACCTACGCAAACCCCCTTCTCACCCTCTTTGGCCCTCCACACAAACAGCCCCCTCTCCTGCACCCACTGCGCCTCTCTACAAAACTTGCTCATCACCCTCCTACTCGGCCCGTTTCGTTCGTTGACAATGACGCGCATCCACACGCTCTCATAGGGTGACCAGAAGTCTTGCTGCGACGACGAAGGAGGAGCTGCGGGCGACGAAGGAGCCGGAGTAGATGAAGGCGTAGACAAAGAGTGGATACTAGACAACACACCCTTGACCCCCTCACTCCCGAACCCCTTCCCCCACGCTTCCGGCAACAACGCATATGCCAATTCCACCACCAGCGTCTTTTCGGCATCCATGGCTGGGACGAACGGGGGAGGGAGGTAGAGGATATTGGTGTTGCTGGTGGTGTGGGGAGAGCGGGGGGAGAGGGCTATGAGACCTATGAACTTCTTCTTCTCTTCTCCTTCTCCTTCTTTTTCTTTTTCTTCGTTGGGGGATGAGGTCGAGGTCAAAGTGTGGAGGCGTTGGTGGACTGCGTATGCGATTCTGTAGTCGCTTTCTTCTTTCTCTACTTCTTCTCCCTCATTCTGCGCCTTCGACCGCCGTGCACCAAGTGGAAGTAACTTTGCTGCCACTTTCTCCGTTTCTTCCATCGAAGTACTGGGCGGGATGATACTGATTATTCGTGAATTAGCATGTTTACTATATCAACGCACTAAATAGCTATTCTTTCAATCAACTACCTATTTATTCAACAGGTAAATCGCCAGAGAACCATTAGGCGGTAGAAGATGAAGATAGTGAAATGCAATGTACTGTAAAGAATAAAAGAGACGAACCTCCATTTCATCGCCTCCCTATTACTCCTCAACTCATGCACCCATTCCAGTTCCTGGCTCCCTCTCTCTACACTCTCGATGAGCGTGAGTATCAGGCGGGGCGTGGTGATGGTGGATTGCATAGTCAATAACTGTCTGTTTGTCCGTTTGTTTGTTCGGTTGTTGAGTTGTCGAGGTATAAACAAAGAACCGCGAGAATGAGAATACTTGTGTCAAGTGGTTGAGTTGAGGTAGTCTGAGAGGCGGGAGTTATATAGATGTCGATAGATCTTGATGGGTGAGATGAGATGAAATGGTATGATGGCCAGGGTTATGATGTTAGGATTCCACGCCCTACGTGTACACTGCCGACGCCTGCTGCCTAACGGAGTAAATCGCGAGTGCGAAATGGCATGAGATCAGGCAGAAAATACCGCAGAGGGCGTGAGATGGGAGTCGAGCTTCCTTTTACGTGGTAGTGCGTTGTTTGAGACTGTTACGCCCTGTAGCTACATACATGTTCTGCTTGTGTTGGGCGTATCATCGTCCTGTCAAGCAACATCATCACAACTCGATCCGGACACAGGAGTTAGTCAATCACGACGCACTTCACTCAGAAAATGGATAGAGATAAAGAAGGCTGTCAAAGCCAAGTGAATTCAAGGATCGAGGCCTGGTATCAAATATATACGGTGCCGTGGCAAGCGGCGCACACAGCACGGCTGCGGACAGAAAGAAAGTCATTACAACATAAACGTCAACACACTAGAACCGCCTCGCGGGACTGCTGAAGTTCTTCACATCCCTCCCCACGTCATCATTATCGTCAAACCCCGCCCGCTCCATCAGCTTGGTGAACGTCGTAGTGCCAGAATCACACGTCGCTCGGTTGTCGCGCATCCCCGGCGCCTTGGGCGGAGCCAGGAAACTCAGGTTCGGCGCCGGCATCAGCACGTCAATCGTCTCGGTGCTGTCCTGGCGGTCCGGCGGCGGCGGACGCTGCTCCATCTCTGGCTCCCGTCGGCGGTGGCTGCGAGACGACCTGCTTGTGCGGCGCTGCGAGGGGGCGCGTTTGGGTGTGAATGTTGGCGTCTTGTACGGATCGCGGTCGCTGCTGCCGGCGCGCACTGCGGGAGCCGGTCGTGCAGGATGTGGGTTCGTGGGCAGGCCTGGTGCGTTGTTGTTGAAGCCAAAGTTTAGCTTGGGCGTGCGGTCCCACATGCTCCTGATACGAGGGGTGAGGCCAGTTCCGACTGTGGGCTTGGAGGGCATGCCGTTAGACACCATGCCGGCGGTGGAGTTGTACGAGTGTGGTGAGCGGTGGGTGGAGTGGGATGGGCGCCGGATAAAGTCCACGCGTGCGGCCTGTTCTGGGTCGTAGATGGGATCGCTGATCTGACGCGCGACATGACCAAAGTCGCCAGAATACTTCTTCTCGTTCTGCTTCTCGCGACGCCTGTTGATCAACCACATGGCGCCAATGGCACCCAACGCGCCGAGCACGAGACCGGGAAACAGCCCAGCTGCGAAAGCCTTGCCGTCGAAGCCTGATTTGACAGGAACCGGCGCTGGACATCCAGATGTCTGCGACGACGAGGCAGGCTTGGTAGCGGAGGGTGTTGGTGTGGCAGACGATGTGGGCGATGGCGTCGTCGCATCTTTCGAACACATACCGCTCTTGCACGCGTAGCCCAGAGGACAGCACTTGCTGCCGCATGTGGGAAGCTCTATGCCAGTTGTTTCTGAGAGATGCATTTGATTGTCAGGGTGCAGGGTGGCGTTGAGCTGGTTGACATCGCACGTGATGGGCTGGATGAAAGCACAGTCTGAGCCGGCTGGACAGCAGATGACGGACTGAACATCTGCGCTGTTCAAAGACATGCAAGTGCTGTCCTTGGGGCAGCAGAAGTCGGATGGAAAGCTGCTGCCGCACTGCTGCAGGCCCTGTACTCCACCGCAGGTTTGTGCTTGGCGAAGGAAGAGGCTTGACGTGTGGATTGATGTGACGGTGGATGCAAGCAGACAGAAGACGGATATCCTAGACAGCCTGGAGAATGTAGAGGACCCCATCGTGGTGAATTACAATAACGAAGTGAAGAGGTCACGAATGCCAGATTCGACGACAGGGCGAAGGCGAAGACAAGACGAAGACAGCGAAGACAAAGACAATGAAGACAAAAAACACCAGACTAGAAACAACGGACACCAAGTGAGATATCTACCTCCTGCACATGTTCGAGTAGCAGGAAACACGCGAGAGCCACAAGCGGCCTGCTCCACCACGCACTGTGGCACGCTCAGGGCCAGCCATTTCGAGGCCCAATGCTCCCGGAATAGAGCGGTGAGGCGCCGAGTGGACGACAGGCACTGGCAGACGGCTGCAGGCGCAGGCTAGCAGGGCAGCAGTGGGCAGTGAGGCAGCTGGTCGTGTGGCTCTCCCGTTGCGAGCAGTCGAGTCGCTCGAGTGGGTGAAACGCGCACAGGCGGCTGCGTGTTTGTGACTTGTCCGTCTGCTGGCAGCGGCGCGTGCTGATTGGCCGGCCGTGTTAGCGCGGATGGGCTCGAAAATGTTAGCTGGGCGACGTCGAAGCATCGAAGCATCGAAGCGTTCGGGCGCCCATCACCTCACGCACACGACATGACGATTCTCCGGTGCATAGCAAGGCGGCCTGCTGTCCCCCCGTTCCAGACGGCGGCCGCGGCTGCGAGCGTATGCGATCCTCCCGATGCAGGTCTCTGGGCCGGCCGACTGACGATGCCGTAGAGAGTAGCAGGAGCCTCCTCGCCCTCATGCTCGCCCGCATGCTCGCCCTCGTTCGCCCGCAGCATCTACACGGTCCCCACGCTCGCCAACCACGCCGAGCTGAAGAGACACGGCATCCCCGGCCTGCTCTCCAACAATGGCTTCAAGCAGGCCTACACCGACTACCAGGGGCACATGATCGATGAGCTGAACGAGTCGACGGCCGGTACCTCGCCCTGCACCCTCGCATCCGTCGGCGCCGTGAGCTAACCCGCGACACGCAGGCACCCCCTTCGAGAACCAGGACACCAAGTCGCTCGTCATCGAGTTCGCCCGCGACCCGACCAAGGCCTACGCCTTCAACATTGCCAGCATGGCCTTCAACAACCACTTCTTCTTCCGCGGCATCAACACAAACCCAGACGTCCAGTCGGCGCCCCCGTCCGACCTCACCGTCCAGATCAACCGCGACTTCTCCTCCCTCGACACGCTGCGCGAGACGTTCCTCGCCACCGCCGAGGCCATGTTCGGCCCCGGCTTCGTCTGGCTCGTCCAGACAAACGACTCCCAGTTCGGCAGCCTGCGCATCCTCCCCACATACCTCGCTGGCTCGCCCCTGTCCGGCGCCCACTACAGGCGGCAGTCGCACGACCTCAACACACACAACGCCGACTCGTACCAGGCCCTCAACACGGTCGGCACCTTTGGCAACGCCGCCAAGCAGAACACGGCGCCCAAGAAGCCGCTCGGTGGTATTGATGTTGTCCCTCTCATGTGCGTCAACACGTGGGAGCACGCCTGGCTGCACGACTACGGTGTCAAGGGCAAGAGGGCCTATCTCGAGGCCTGGTGGAACAAGATTGACTGGGACCTGGTTAGGCAAAGCGTCACCATTGCGCCCCGGTCGTCGCAGCAGTCGCAGCAGTTCCATTTCGACTAAATAGCAAGCATTGTATCTGACATGTAGCATATATGTATAAAAGTCCGCATACGTGTAGTAGACTCATCAATTGCTGTTTAAAATTATCATGAGGGTGATTGTGTTTTGAGGTGGCATCACAGTGGATAGATGTGTTTGCGCAAAAGAACAAAGTGGCATGATAGCTGATTGAGTGAGTGATTGATTGATTGAATAGACAGAAGGATGGATGAATGTCAATCCAACTCTCAAGCCGAACCTGTATGACGAAACACACACACAAGCTCCCAGACGAGCAAGCCCCAGGACAGCCAATCTCTCAGCCATCCCTACTACTGCTCCTCCAGTTTGCCTGCCGTCCATCCATCCATCGATAATCTACCCATACAACCTCCCCCTAACCATGCGTCCTCGAAACGAGAACCATCCTAGTTAATCTTCTTCAGCTCGACCTCGAAGATGAGCTCCGAGTTAGCGGGGATAAGACCGCCGCCGACATCCCTTCAAAAAAAAAAAACACGTTAGCTATCCGATCGATCGACGCGAAAGGGGATGGAGTGACGAGGTAGGAGAGCAAGAAATGAAAAGAGAGGGTGACTCACTGGCTACCGTACGCGAAATCAGAACTGATATCCAACCTCGCCTTCTCACCGAGCTTCATCTGGACAACGCCCTCGTCCCAGCCTATACTGAAATTAGCATCCGTCCACAACCAGACAGAAACAAGTAGTAACGCACCCTTGATGACGCGACCAACACCAATAGGTGTCTTGAATGGCCCGCGTCCCGGCTTCTCAGTCGTGTCAAACTGCTTGCCCTTGCTGTCCTTCTTGCCAGCCTCCTTGAGCCAGCCAGTGTACAGCATCGTGACGGTGTCGCCCTTCTGCGGGGACGGGCCGTTGCCCTCGACGAGAATGGTCTTCTGGACGCCCATGTTGCGTGCGGTGGTGTGGAAGAGAGATTTGGTGGTGTGGATGAAGGGGGATGATGGATGAGTGATGCGGGTGAGGGAGGTGAGAGTGCGGAAGGCCATGCTTGGAGGGGCACGTTGACGTGGGTTGGCTAGGTGGGGTCGAGGGGGTTTGCACAGCCACTACTGGTGCTGATGCAGGAACGCCGATGATGGGTGAGAGGGCAATTGATCGGCAGAGGTGAGAGACTTGAGAGCACGCCTCCGCCGATCTGAGCGCCGGCACGGACCTGGTGCGTCAAGTTGTTTGACTGTCGTCTTCGTTTCGCTGCGACCGGTCTCTACCTCACAGCTCATGGCATTGTAATGACGTACAAGAGCTACAAATGCATAGCTCATGTTGGTGGAATCTAATTGCTGCCCTACTACTCCGCGCTGATGCTCGTCTCTAAATCTCATACATGAAATGATTTGCGTAAAACACATTATCCGTATCATCGTTTCGTTATATTTGCATAGTGCTCGTGTTCTCGAACCGTACATGTCAACATGAGACAGCGGTCGAGAACGCGCGGTCATCAACAGAAGCGTTGGAGCTACAGTAGTAACAGTAAGGAATTATCTCGTCTTGTTGTCGGATTTTCTGTGGCTGAAGTCGTATGAGGCGTGATACGTGTATCATCACCAATGATTAATGCTGCTTCTCTTCTTCCTGCTCCGCGCCAATACGTGGTGGACTCCTCGACTGCGCTGAATGCGGTCGGTATGGCGAGTGACTGCGTCTGTGTGAATGTTAGCACGCCTGCTCACCTCGAGTGAATGCAAGTAACGTACGATCGTCGTCTCTCGCCCTCCTTTTTTCTGTCCTCGATAACTTTGAGCATCTGTTTGCGCCCGTCGCGCGCGTTGATGTGTGCGTCCTTCATGCTCATACTGATCTTCCGGCTTGCGTCCGCTCTCAGCAGCCTCTTTAGCAAGAGGTGCTTCATCAGTACGCAGACAAATACGCCACAGTCGCTGCCATTCTCCTGCTGAGGCGAGTCGTGCATTGGTATGAATCGCAGCCTCTTGCCAAGCAGTACCTCCATCTTGTTTGTTGTGCTTCGCGCTTCACGGTCGTTCGACGCAGACATGGAGTCGTAGTGGAAAGCCACGCCATCGATGACTGACACCAGCAGCAGTGACCAATGCGACCCGCCTTCTGCAGCTGTGACATCGGCGTTGTCATTCACCGGGAGGAAGACGTGCGTGGTTGTGCTGAAGTTGGGCAACACTTCTTTGAGGGAAAGCGGGTCGGGTGTGTTCATAAGCATATAGCTCATCGACGGTCGGAGGAGGACAATGGAGGCCTTCGGGAAAGCTGTAAGGTCTTCGCGTTCGAGGTATCTAGGCGCAATTAGGCCTGTTCAAGAGCATGTATTGTGCGGTGAGGAACGAACTCTTGCCAGAATGCGATAGCCTGTACGCCATGTCAGCGATAGCAGAGAACAGGAGAGGTTGCATACGTACATTATCTGTGAGCCAGTCGTCCTTGATGCTATCGACGTCCGTTCGCATTACTATGGCGTATCAGCCTGGTCTGACGTCGAGTGCGCGTACCGCCGTGATTGCTCGTGGGCGTCGCGTACTCACACCTTATATCATGGTCTACAGAGCGTCAGTATCGTCACAGCCGCACACGGTATCCTGTGCTCACAAGAGAGGTAGGCATCGTCAGTTGGGCTTAACGTCTTGTCGAAATGCCGCCTGCCCTTGTCCATGAGCCGGCTGAGACCGTGTGGCATATTGCTTTCGGAAGCTGGTGTGACTAGGTCGTAAGTTTGTGCAGTCTCACGGGTATGTTAATTGCGCGGCAAGATATTTTCTGAGCTTCGTTGCAGCGATGCACTCCACTTCTGCCTTGCGGAACATGATCGCGACTGCCGAGGGGCCACCCGCGGGGCCAGCTAGCCAGTGACGTAGCCTTGCACGTTGCCTCATTCGACAATGTACGAGGAAATACCGTTGTTGACTTGCAAAGTCATGCGCATTGTAAAATATTGCTGGATCATGTAGTGCAATCTCCATAGGTTTCATTTATCTTGTGTGTTTCTTTGCACACTCACATCTTGTCTATCTTACGGTCTGTGAATGTCTATCATGTCTCGTGTACGTCGTCATCAGAGCCGTTCAAGGCAGCTGTCCGACCGTCTTGGCGCCACCATCAGCAGTCTTGCCAAACTGCTCTGGCCTCTCAACCTTGAAGAGCCAGCCCTGCTTATCCTCAATCTTGCCCTGCTGAAGACCTCGCAGTGTCGTGAGCAGCTTGACACAGATTGGGCCGGGCTCGTTCTCCGCCGCTGGGAAAGTGAACTTGTCGTTCTTCGATCCCATGGTAATCGACTTGATGGGCACCAATGCCGCAGCAGTACCTGCGGCGAGAACTTCATCAAAGTCCCTGATCTCTTCGTACGCAATCTGTCTCGTGTTAGTCATGCTCTTCCATGTGAGTCCCGGGTCTGTATACCTCTCGCGACTCTGTCTCCCAACCGAACGACTCGGCAATCTTGAGCACACTGTCGCCAGTGACACTCTTGATGACATTCTTGCTACCAGATGCAACGAGCTTGATCTTATCGCCATCCTTCTTCACACCAATGAACGCCGATGTTGAGAACTCATCCACAACACTTCGGGTTTTGCTGTCCAAGTGCAGAGTAATGCCGTAGCCTGCCTTGTAAGCCTTCTCACTGTGTCGCAGAACTGGAGCGTAGTTGCCACCAATCTTAGCCGAGCCAGTACCTTCAGGCGCCGCGCGGTCGAAGTCCTCAAGAATGAGAGCGTCAACAGGGTTGGTTCCGTGGTAGACTCCGGTGGGAATGCAGTAGACAACGAACGTGTACTCTTGTGGTGGATTAAGGCCCAACTGTGCCGAGCTACCGAAAAGCAGAGGACGGATGTACATGGCTGCGCCTGTCTCATGTGGAGGCACGTAAGCTGCGTTCATGCCTACAGCTAAGCTGCAGCACTTGAGGTAGTGATCGGTAGGCACATCGGGGATGGAGATGTATGAAGCTGAGTGCTGCATGCGCTCGGCGTTCATGTTCGGCCTGAAAATGTTGATGGTATCATCTGGCGAACGGAAGGCCTTCATGCCTTCGTAGCACTGCATGCCGTAGTTCAGTGCAGGCGCCATGCCATGGATTCTCAAGAACGGATCTTCTACGAAAGTCGGTTCTGTCCATTTTCCAGTCTCGAGAGAGTAGTGTGACTCCACATGACCGGCAACTACAGCAGGTTAGGTATGATTCTACACGCGTCTGATGAAGAACGTTTTTTTTTTTTCAGTCGCTCAATTCCAAGCTCTTTCATGATATTGCGTGGCTAGTAGAGCTGCAGATCTCTCCGAGCGATTGCGAGGATATATATATTACACACCTTCACGGATCTTGAAGCCTACGTTGCTCCAGTCTGTTTATATAAGGTTAGCCGAAGCCACAAAGGATTCACTGCAAGCTTGCAGGGGCCATTCGACATACCAATGGTGTCAACAGGGGGAGGAGGAAAGTCTGACATGGTTGCAGTTGTGTATGCGTGTGTTGTTGTGGTGTGGGGAAAGTGCAAGTGTAGCCAAACTGTACTCGGCCTTTTTCGAATATTCGATGCCTCTGACGTTCTGTGAGCTCGCGCAAATGCGATGTCGGCAGCGCCCAATCCGGTAATATCCCGAGTCAGCCGCAACAGTACATCAAAGTCGACCTGGTTGCTAATACGTACGAATACAAATCACTGTGCAGTCGCTTTGACATGCTTCTGACAACGTATCCTCCAGGAGTGGACAAGTGGACACCTTCTGCAAGGGCGTCGAGTCTCGCCACAGGTGGTTCGGACATGGCCTGTTGCGCTTGGCATGGCCTGAGAGATGTCGACAGGCACCGGGCATCGTAACCTCGTAGTCCGACCACAATATACATTTGCCTTCAGTGGCAGCTCCTCTGCACATTCTGCACTTCTCTACACCTACAATCTACCAAACATGATACGTACATCAGGCCCTAGGAGTCGCTTTGCGATCATCACCCTAGTCGTGTTCGCCGCGCTCGCGTTCTTCTTCCTCGGACCCTACCAAGCACAACTGCCCAATGCAGCCTCGATAACACGCGATGGACAACAGCAGACTCGCTCTAGCGGCGGTAGCCAGGCTCTACTTACAGGGCATGCGATTGCGCCAAAGCTAGGGAATGCGACAGCCAAGTAGGTTCAGATCTGCAGAACCGGTCACAAGGGCACGGTGGCTAACACAGCTTGAATAGGGCAGAACTCGGCCGCGCGGCTTGGAAACTCATGCACACGACCTTTGCTCGATTTCCGGAGAAACCTACAGACGACGAGAAGGAAGCGCTGCGACAGTACGTCCATCTATTCCAGCGACTGTATCCGTGTGGAGAGTGCGCCGAGCACTTTGGCAAAGTACTGGACAAGTACCCACCGCAGGTCTCGTCGCAGAAAGCCGCTGCGCAGTGGGGCTGCTTCGTACACAACGTTGTCAACAAGAGGCTGAAGAAGCCTGAATTCGACTGCGATGAGATAGCAAGCCACTACGACTGTGGCTGCGCGGATAAGGATGAAGAGCCGAAAGCTGCATGATCACGTCGACATGTTGCGCCATGGGAAAAGCAATCACACCAATTTGTAAATTGCCCACCACGATACGGCATGTCCGCACCAAAGTCGCTGCTCTACGTTCGTCGAGTTAACCTCACGTCGCAAGGCTTTACCAAAACACAAAACCAGCCTTGAACCAAACATGTGCAGCGCACACGTTCCAACGTACTGCGCTTGAAATCTGGTCTTTGGGAAAGCAGTGCTGTAGTTAGCATGTCAAGCCCGCGTGTACATGTCTTACTACGCACAAAGCAGGTGATGCAACAACCAAGACCAAGTCAAACACGTCGGACAATGAAAGATTCACCCGTCCGGGCTTCCGGCTGATCGCCGTTCGTTCAAGTCAGCCGGACTTTGCAGACGCATGTCTTGAACAGGCCCGACAGTGCTAAGCTCTGGTAGGGAGGTGTGGGCTCGAGATTGTACATGTAGAGGACGGGCAAATGAGAGCTCACGCGGCACTGTCAGCCCAGGAATAGCCCTGTAGAGCCGCCACGCGTGCAAGCGCGAAACGAACATGTATTCGATAAACGCAATCAAAATTGGCGAACGGATGCCCGTCTTGCTGCAACTTTGCATTCTGCTCACAGCAAACACTGGGCGTGTGTGGTGGTACGAGAGCGTCATTGTCGCAGCTTGTTCGCGAAACGTGAGTCGTGCCCGTCGACAGCAGATCTTCAGGCCAACATCCACCTACCCACCAGTTCTGTGACGTCCCGTCGGTGGCTTGCGTCTGCAGCCCAGTCGCTGGCGTCTGATGGGGCCGGCGCGTGATATTTCGGGACGCAGTGCATCAGCCTGTCAGGGGATGGCACAGGCTCGGGGAAGCTAGTAAGGCTAGCGCATGATTGATCTTTCCTGTGTTGATACTGCGAATCCTAACATCTGAAACCCTCTGGCACAGGAGGGGTGTATATGCTGGCGCTCACGCTCATCGACCTCTGCGCCTCTATCCTCGTCCTGCCAGCTGTTCACCGCTACTAACAAAGTCTCCCCGGTTGTCGTCTCAATATGGTTTCTTTCTCATGCGAAGTGAGTGTTTACTTATTTATGCCCCTCCACACCAGCGCGCATTCCGCCAGACCCCTCACCCCTTGGAGATGCATTGAAGCTGATTGTCACGTACCAGAACTGCGGCGATGTCCTCACCAAGAAGAAGCTGGACCCGCACAGGAACCAATGCTACGGCGCATCCTACACCTGCCTCGACTGCATGGTCCATTTCCCAGGCACTAGCTACAGAACCCATACGGTACGCACTCCAGTGATTTGAACTTCGCTTCGCCATTGTGTTTCCCTTTAGCGACGTGTGCCAGCACTTTTGCGCTGCTTGTGCAGGGTTTGCGCTCCGAAAATTTGCAGTTCGTCCTACCTGAGCATGGCTAACCGATACCCTGCAGGCCTGCATAACGGAAGACCAAAAATACCAGGGCAAGCTGTACAAGGAGAAGAAGCCCAAGGGCCAGCAGCAGCAGAAGCGGGATAGCGGCCCCTACAACAATTCGCAGGCACTCACATCTCACGATGCCTACGCTGAAGAAGCGACCGACGCAGACAATAGCGTTGCGCTTGTCGATGCGCCGCCTCGCGCACCCACCCCACCTCCCGCTGCCCATTCACTTGGATATCACGAGCAGGCTGCGCTGCCGCCGGTGAACGTCTTCGACTTCCTCGATGCCTCGGAGACACCAACCGCCCGACGAACAGAGTCACGTATGATTGAGGACAGCGCGCCGCCAGCCTATGCCGAGACACCCATGCCTGCGATCGCCGACGTCATGTCGTTCCAGGTCCCGGACGATGCATCCTTTGTCCAGAATGGCATTGCGTACGGTAACGAGCCCATCAAAGCATCTAAAGAGCAATACGATTCGTACACCACTCCCGCACCAAAATCGAAGAAGTCCAAGCGCGACAAGGACGTCGAATCCACCTCCAAGAAGAGTGAACGCAAGCGCAAGCGCTCACCTGCCGAGCTGGACATGTCGCTTGTGCGCGCGCAGGAAGAGAAGGATACCATGATGGAAGACGCTCCTCCCGTGCTGCACTCTGGTCTTACTGGTGGACTCAACAGATTGCTTGCGCGACCAGAATTCCCACCCTCACCTGACGACTCTGGCGACTTCGCCAACTCCCCACTGAGCCCCATGAAACGCGCCAAGCAGGGCACTTCGAAAGCGCTGATGCGTGCACAAAGGGATTGGGAGATTCAGCAGCAGAAGGAGAAGAAGACAGAGATCAAAGAGGAGAGGGAACGTCAAAAGGGAGATACGAAGGAAAAGAAGGACAAAAAGGACAAAAAGGACAAGAAAGAGAAGAAAGAGAAGGAGAGGGGCCGCGAGCGCGACCGCAAGGAGCACAAGGCTAGCACGGCGCTTGTGAAGATCAGGCCAAAGAAGAAGAGGGACGAGTCGACTCAGATCAGACGTCGCCGTCAATACTCTTCGTCAGTCTCGCCAGCCCCACGCGAGCGCAAGCCCAAGGCTATCGAATACAACCGGTCGACCTCAGGCTCACCCGCACCTGACGGCAATGGTCAGCTCATCGTACGTCCAGAGGGCGGACTTGCTCTGCCAGCCAGCACGCGAGCTGAGCTGTTCATGTCCTTCATCAAGGGTCCTGATTCCGAGCGAGGCGTGAGTGTGAACAAAGCTTTGAAGAGGTATCACCGTGAGCTTCACGAGCGTCAGGAAGACGACCTCCACAAGGCAGATGAGGAGAAGGAGCTCTGGAAAGATATCCGTCTCAAGAAGAACGACAGGGGAGAGATTGTGCTCTTCTTCGCCTCGGAATCGTCCTGACTAGACCTGGATCTCGACATCGTCGAGCAGATGCGGGACTGCAGCTGCTCCGAACCGTCACCAAGTCAAGAGTCGCATGATACCGACGAATACGTTATGGTAGGGGATGTGTGAAAGCCACGTCTCGTTTTAGTTTCCTTACTTCTTTCTGGTAGATACCCGACACTCGTCAACATTGGTCTGGGTGGCTTGGTGCATGTGTACATCTCTAGGCGTTGGGTTCTCTCCTCTCTCCTTGATCGCATATCTCATCGTGTTCGCATGCTTATCATACCTGTGGTCGCATATTTCCTGTCTTGTCGCGTTGATGATTCAATGGCCTGACATGTCTTGCATTTTGGAAGCTGGGTTTCTTTTGGCCTGCCTTCATGCCCTAATGCTCCTGGGCTGGGCCCACAACCGTATGATAGCCATCTCGACGGAATGGAAGTGTTTCAAACTCCTTCTGTATTTGTCCTCATCTGACTTCAGGCCCCCAACCACCATGCAGGACTTTAACCTTAATATGCTTGTTACGGACCTATTGGTAGGATGTTGAAAGACGTTTTTTAGTGCTCACCTCTAACCCCCCGCACTTAATAGAACTACTCCACCCTCCAAACCCCCAATACCTCACTCCCTTACCCCTTCCCTCCAAACCAATTTCACCACGATGCCCCGAATCCTCCGCCCAATACTCACCTCCCTCAACGGCGACAATTCCTGGCTTTTCTCCTTTCCCCGCCCGCTCACCGACCGCACAGCAACAGGAAAGGCATACTTCCACATCGTGCATGACCCATGGCTTGCAGGACCAGAGATCCAGTATGCGTCCTGGCTTGTCTACCTCAACCTTGCAGCACCGGCAGCAGTGAGTAGTGGTGAGGGCGTGGAAGCGGTCGTGAGAGGGATCGAGGAGAAGGCGAGGCAGGCGGGGATTGTTGAGGCGCTGAACAGTGAAGGGGAGACAGCAGAGGAGAAAGAAGTGCTGGTGGATGCCATTTTCATAAATCTGCATTATGGCGACCATTTACACGCGCCCACGCTTCGGACGTTCGATAAAAGAATCCCTGTTTTCGCGGCGCAAGACGCAGTTAAGCATGTTAATGCGCTGGGGCATTTCGTAACAGTAGTCGCATACAATGATTTCGAAGACGACTCGAATTCAGACTGGACGAGTCTCCACCCTGGTAATGGTCTTCCATTCTACTTAATCATCTTCCGTGTTCGCGGCCACCACGAACTCAACTTCTTGAGCTGCATGATTTGGACGACCTCGGAATCAGAATCACAGCTACAACACGAAGCAATACTCTACTCACCCCACGGCATCCACACCTCCCAACCTGCGCTGCAATCCCTCCTGCACTCCTCCAACCCCCCCTTCACCACCCTAGCACTCCTGCATGGACTCAAAGAGAGCTGGACGCTCAACTGGCAGTCGACATTTGGAGTCAAGACAGGCTTAGAGTTACAGAGGGAGACAGAGGCGAGGTATTGGGTTGTAACGCATGATTCGAAGCTGAAGTATGGGGGGCTGGTGTGGTGGGTCAATAAGGATATCTTTCGCACGTTGGAGTGGGGACTGGGGCAGGAGGGGAAAGAAGGGAATGCGGGGAAGAAGAAGGGGGTGGTGGGGGTGAAAGAGGTGGAGAATGGGGGCTGTGTGGTGCTTGAATAGATTGAAGCTGCTGTGGTCCAAGGGCTGGACGCTATCAGTTTGGTGTCAACCTTTCTTGGAGATCTTTACGGCTGCTGTCTTGATGAGGATTCAGCACCCTTCGTATGTAGTGCAAGCAAGGCTGAGACGTCCACGAGTATTGAATCTACTTGGCCAATCTCACTTGCATCTAACAATGGAGATTCGCGCAACACGACTTCGTATACAGAGCCGCATACGTAGCTCAGGCGAGTACAACCGCCAGAGTGAGGCTCGCTAGCTGCAGCAATGTCAGAATGCTGCAGGCCCTAGTGGTGGCTTGACGTCGGGACGTATGAGGCACTTTTTCGGAATCGGCAACGTCGTTCCGCTGCGAGGCATCCCACAAGGCTGCTTCGCGAAGGTTGTCAAGCCTGGTTAGTGGCGACGTGCTTACCCCGGGGCCCCGTTACAGGGCTGAGCAGCTGCATAAGGGCAGACTGGGAGTACGAGGGCGAGGACGAGGGCGAGGGCAAGGGCACTGGGAATAACAGCTCAAGGTTGAGGTCTAAGTCGCCGAGTCGGTGTATTTCCGCGCTTCGAGGGAGGGCAAACTGCTCACACGTGCGATGCGGAGGACAACCGGCTGGTGAGGGACGTGGAGGTCGGCTTTGAGCAATAGAGTCACTTAGGTTGTCGCATGTGAACGGCTATCGGAAAATGAAGGCTTAACGGTGCTAAAAGTTGCTGCCCTCATTGCCGTTGCCCTGCTTCTCCGCATGACGCCCTCAGCCCACTACAAGCTGCAACATGTTGTCTTCGTCCTCGTCAACAAAGACCACCAAAAACGATGACAACATGTGTTTGTACGACGTAACTGCAGGGGTATGTCACAAGTGGGTTCCAAAACCGCAGAGCCACAATCTCGTCCCGCAAGGCGGTGCCGCCCACTTCTTCCAGAAGCCTTCCTCTTCCTCACTCGCGTCATGATCCCACACCAGCACTGAACCCACAGCTCGGCACCTGTGGCACATCATCTGCACGCCTCCAGGTCTGATTCGACACTGACACGAGCGGGGAACTGCGGCCGCTGCAATCGTGAACGCTAGCTCGACCGTTTGGGTTCACCGGGCGCAGCAACATGCTGCGTGACCATCGTCAACGCCCTTGCCCGCCATGTTTTGGACGCAAAACCACACCAGCCGAGTAGATCTGACACGGAGAATACACTAATTGACGAATCGCCGCCAGCAACGTGATAACACTTTGCATGCCTACTCGTTCGTGGTCCTGCGGCCGTGGTTGTGAGGCAGAAAGGCCCTTGTCAGCCGCATTGCTCACTGCATGCAGACGGCTACACGGGTGGTAGGTATAACAACACAGCCTGTTGCACATAGTTCTGCCATTACTGCCTGGCAGCATTTTTTTGATCTTTGGTCCTTTGGTGTTCTTCTTCCACACGATTGCTGTTCTTTTATGATCCCTCTTCACGAGGGTAACCAACCACGATACTCAACCAAGGTTGTATCGACCGACTCTTCGCCCAGCTACGCTACCATAATTATAGCGTTTGCGCCACAAAATGTCCTACCCAACATACACAATCACGCCGATCGAGGAGTGGCAGGATTTCGTTCTCTGGGACGACGACTACTACACAAACGGTACTTCGGCTGGCACACGAGGCACCGGCCGTCACGGCTATCTGGGTTCTGGAACTTCTGGCATCGAGTCGCCATGTGTGCCTTCGGCACCTACTTCGAATTACGACGGACCTTCGTCGTTCGACTATGCTGTCTCTGCACCGCCGTCCATTGTCGATGAATCGTCGTCGTATGGTCAATTCTATGGTACCTCGCCAAGGTACTCGTCCACCGCGACCTCTCCACTTGTAGCTCGCGATGACAGTAGATACTTCGGGTCTTTTGGAGCTTGCGACAGCCTCCTCCCACCTGTGCGCGAGGCCACAGATCTACCCTTGTTGGATACCTCTCGTGATCGGATCGTCGACTCACCAAGCTCTTTGTCAACTACAGCAGGTACTTTCCTCAATCCACACATAGCAGGATCGTACCAAGCCTTCAGTGAACGGGACATGGTCGCATCGCAGATTCTTGCCAGCACCGGCACATGGGCCGATCAGTCTTCAATCAGCGAGCCACTTGCAGAAGATAGCGAGCATATGGAATCGACACCCATTCCTATCATACGAACACAAACCCAGAGTCCATACGGCTCGTTTGGTTCCTACGACCAGCCAACAAGCGTCTACGATCACCGTACAAGGGCAATCACGATTCCACAACCCAACAGTCGACCCACGAATTACAACACTATGACATCTCGTCCTCAATGGGCTTCGCCTGCGCCACCAATGCTGTCCATGTCTCCAACATCACACCGTCGACCCCGCAGCAGCACCCTATCAAGGAGCAACTCGCGCACTGAGCATCGCAAGAGCCGAACGTCTCCATCACCCACGTCTGCACACTCCCTAGGCTGGATATCGATGCAGATGAATCAATCTGGCCGTATGGCAGCCACATCCTCCGAAGGCACTCAAGGTCGTGTTCCTAAAGGCCGCAAGAAGGGTCTCAATCCTGAGCAGCGAAGCAAAGCGGCACTGATGAGAGTCATTGGCTCGTGCTCGAACTGCAAGCGACGCAAAGAGAAGTGCGATCCTGGTACACCTTGCCAGTCCTGCATCAAGCACTACAAAGGCGACTTGGTCAACAATCCATGTCGGAATCATGTGTTGGCCAATCTCACCAAAGCGTTTCTGTCTGATCGCCATGCGTGGCACCCTACAGCTCGATCGCTCGAGACATGCATTGCTCCTAACAGTTTCAACATCTCGACAGACATCACCTACAAGATACCACTCTACTTCGGCTTTGGTCAGCCTATCAATGTCAGCGTTCATTCTGTTGAGATAAACAGCACACAGGCCCTGGTACATGAGCACCTCGTCTATTCATGGCCTCCCCACTCAACGGTGCCGTCGACTCACACTCAGACTGTCCTTCCTGCCATTCTGACTGAGGAGACCTTAGCCAGGCTTGAAAGCACACTCGAAACACACCTCGCTCATCTTGTTATCTCAGAGTTTCAGGCCTTTCCCTTGTACTGCTCGCAGCTTCGAACTCTTCACAGAGTTTACATCTTCTATCGTTCGCTCCCGCACAACTCAGCAGCATCTCGTCTTCTCCTCGATGCTCTCAAGCTGCTGGTCCTTGTGCACGTAGGAGGTGACATCACACTACCCAAGCAGTCAGAGAGCTCCTCCCTAACGCAGCTCGTGCGCAACACCATGCAGGCCCCACCGGACTACCGGCCGTCGCCATGCTTCATTAGGGCGCAGTTCGGCGCCGTGATGCCAGCACTCGCCAACAGACTAATGGAGAGCGTTCTCTCCACTCTGGAAGGACTCTTCCTCAGCCGCGATGTCGACCAATGGCCCCTCGCACTCGCAACTCTCCTCGTGGTCCTAATGACCGTTGAATCCATCCACTACCACGCAGCCAAACTCCCCTACCACGATGCCTACGACTCCATCCGCCCCACAACCACTGTCACCGACGGCCTAGAAGGCGACGACAGCGCCGTGCACACCCTGCTAGAGTTCTACAAAGCCTGTTTCGCTGCATGCCACACGCGTCTCCGTCCAGACTGGGAAGGCGAGCTGAGAATAACTTCTGAGCGCTGCTCCCCAGCGGATCAGTTCGTCAAGAGTGTCCGCGAGGCGATTAGTAATGCTAGTCCCGGCGGCTACCTTGAACAGAAGGTCAATGAGAGGAGGGTGGATGATGAGGATATGGGGTTCTTTTTCGATAGGTTGGTTGCGAGGCTTTTGCTATTGGACTCTTGATCTTTGGCGGGGTCGGGTTGAGCATTGGTTGGCGTTTGGATATGAGGTTCACGACTTATGACTGTGTTACGAACTGTAATGGCCGTCTTGTCTTCCACGTTTTTCTATTTCTTGCAACGGCGTTTGGAGGCTGTCTGATGATTTTGATTCTTCTCTAGATTCCTTACTGGCGGCTCCTGTTGTACGCTAGTATACCCAGACTGTACATAGATATCACGAACGACATGACCACATATCATACCAACATACGAAAGATTTAGACCCAACGTTGATTTGATTTCATCTCATGTCAAAATCTGATGAATCAAGAAGCAGTCGGAAGCTGCGCCAATCCCTTCTTCCCTCCTTCTTCCTCCCCTCGCTTCACCAAAAACCGATACTGATCCTTCCGATCCAGATACACCACCTTGCCATCCAACCCCGCCTGATGCACCGCCTTTTTGAAGTCGTCCAGCGGGCTAAGAAAAACGTCATAGTCATCATAGTGTATCGGGATGGTCAGGTCCGGGTTTATCAAATGCATCAGTTCAACGCCTTGCTTCGCGTCCATCGTCACCATCAGCAGCGGCATGCTGGGTCCCGGGATCGTGGTGCCCCCGAGGTGGATAAGCATCAGGTCGATGTCGAGGCCCTCGTAGCGCTTGGGGATCTCGCGCAGCTCGTCGACCATCAAGGTGTCGCCGGTGATGTAGACACGGTAGCCAGAGGAAAACTCATCAGCGTTTGAGGCTGAGGGGGACGAGTAGCCTAACTCGAGCATCCAGCCGTTTGTCGGGGGAACAGCGGCGAGGATGTCGTTGGCGACGCTGAGGGGACCCGGTGGAATGTGTTTTCCTGGCATGCCTGTTATTTTTAGGCTGGGGACGCGGCCGGTGGTTACAGATTTGGGTTTTACGTCGACGATGAGGCTGTTCCAGAAATCGAGGGCGTGGACGTTGGTGAAGGAGTCGGAGCCCTTGGAGATCAGGCAGCTGTGGGCGTGTGGAGTTGTGATGATGGGGATGGAGCGGGAGAGTTTGTCTTCGACAACGCGGTCAAAGTGGTCTTCGTGGTAATGGGAGAGAAGGATAGCGTCGATATGGGGGAGTTCCTCGAGGTCAATGGCTGGGTTCGTCTTGCGGGTGCCACTTACACCGGGCCCTAGGTGGACGTGGTCACCTGCGTGGAGGAAGTTGGGGTCTGTGAGGATGCGCAGGCCTTCCCATTCTAGGATTGTGGTTGCAGTGCCGACGAAGAATAGGGACGCATTTGTTTCTGCGTCTGGAGCATTGGTGGGATGGAGTTTGGTCTCTTTGGCTTCTGGGAGTGCAGCGGGGACAGAGGAGGTCTTACTGTCCTTCAGGGGCTGAGGTCTTTCCCCGGGGGTAATCTGGAGGTGCTTCATGATTGTTGTTGTGGCTTGTGCAAGCTTGGTGTTGCTGCGTTATTGGGTCTTTCTCTACGCAGCCACTTTCGTGATACTGGCGTCGTGATACTGGCGTCGTGATACTGGCGTCGTGATACTGGCAGTTTGTTGGACTGAACCTGTTCGCCTGGAATGTGAGCAGCTGTAGATGGGAAAACAGGGAAACAGGGCAAAGAATAGGAAGCGCAGTTCATCTGCAGTGTAAGCAGCCATATTTTGACGATCAATGACGACAGCACGACGTGGTAATAATGATGAGGGCGGGGGAACAGCGTGTGGCCATGAACATCGATACTGCACGTATGCGAGTGCGTTTATGTTGCATGTGTAGTTTCCTCATTGCTAAAAATACAGCGTTCGCCAGGAAGGCGCAGGGCTGTGCGGGCAACGCGTCAACCACCATCGCCAGGCGAGTTTTGGTGTTGCATAAAACGAGGCTGTGATGTGAGGTGTCTCCCCCGAAGCTCCGCATCGGGAGCACGGCACCCCTGTCGTCTCGATTGGGAAGGCAGCTATGTGACACCTGGCGCCTTGAAGGACCAAAGAAACCACTTGATGCTGATATCCGAAGAATTGAGAGTGAAGTCATAGTGCAGACCATGACTTGAAACGGTACCTGGGCTAATTGGACCCTGAGACGCTACCCCCAGCCCTACGCGTCAATGTACAAGACACGCGATCCATTCAACCTCCGTAGCAAAGCATCGCTTACCGCGCCCTCGGCTTTTGCGCTCCTTCAAAACGCCGCCACACGCACATCGCAGGCCGTCGAGTCGACCAAGCAGTCGACCAAGCAGGCAGTCGAGGCCACCAAACAAGCGCTCCACGACACCGACATGTCCTTCGCTGTCCCCCGCAACATCGAGTCTGCTTCACGTCGCTTCGAGGAGAATGTCTGGAACAAGGTCACAGGGAATGAGAAGAGCTTGCCAATGTATAAGGACAAGCCTACGGGATATGGATACGGGGGCGGCAAGGGGAAGAGGGGGTTCATGAGCAGCAAGAAAGGACTGGCGACAATAGTGCTGGTGGTGCTGGGCTTCTTGTACTGGCTCGTCGTACCGGGCTCGAACCAGACCCCAGCAGCCAAGTTAAGCAGCGGGGCAGGCTGGTTTAGTGGCGACTCAACAGGCAAGAAGGGGTCATTGTGGGAGCAGAGGAGGGAACAAGTCAAGGATGCCTTCTTGCTCAGCTGGAACGCATACGAGGAGCATGGATGGGGCTACGACGAATACCACCCGGTCTCCAAGAGCGGCCGGTACATGGCCCAGCCGAATGGACTAGGCTGGATCATTGTGGATGCGCTGGACACGATGATGATCATGAATCTGACAAAGGAGCTCAAGCACGCGCGCGAGTGGGTGTCTACCACCCTCGACTACGAGAAGGACCAGGATGTCAACACCTTCGAGACCACAATACGAATGCTCGGCGGTCTGCTCTCTGCACACTACCTGCAAGAGACTCTGCCCGGACTCAAGCCTGAGAAGGCTAGCGAGGAGGACTTGTTCTTGGAGAAAGCTACCGAGCTAGCAGATCGCCTGATGGGCGCTTACGAATCGCCATCTGGCGTCCCTTGGGCCAGCGTACGGCTCAAGGATAGCAAGGGTGAAGCTTCGCATGCTGATGGTGGCGCTTCCTCGACCGCCGAGGCTACAACTCTCCAGCTTGAGATGAAATACCTCGCCTACCTGACTGGCGAGTCGCACTATTGGGAGAAGGCAGAAAAGGTGATGCAAGTTGTCGACGACAACGGCGCCAAAGATGGACTGGTGCCCATTTTCATCTACGCTGACCGTGGTACGTTCCGCGGCAATGAAATTCGTCTAGGCAGTCGAGGAGACAGCTACTACGAGTACCTCATCAAGCAATACCTGCAGACCCAGAAGCAGGAGCCCATTTACCTGGACATGTGGGACGAGACCCTCAAAGGCGTAAAGAAGCACCTCCTCACCTACACGAAGGGATCTCACCTTACCGTCCTCGCCGAGCGCCCCAATGGTCTCGACGGACACCTACACCCAAAGATGGACCACCTAGTCTGCTTCATGCCCGGCACCATCGCCCTCGCAACCACTGGCGGCCTCCCCCTATCTGACGCGCAAAAGCTGCCTTCATGGGGCAAAGAGCAAGAAGAAAACATGCTTCTCGCACGCGAACTCACAAAAACATGCATGGGCATGTACCGCACCACAGCCACAGGCCTCTCCCCTGAAATCGCTCACTTCGAGCTCGACGACGTGCCCAAAATGTACCGCACCGAGGTCCTCGCCTCCACCACCGACATCCCCGCCGACACTCCGGAGGGCCAAGGGTGGAAGTCCGACTTTGTCATCAAGTCTGCAGATTCGCATAACTTGCAGCGCCCGGAGACGGTCGAGAGCTTGTTCTACATGTGGCGCATCACCGGCGATGAACTGTACCGCGAGTGGGGATGGGAGATGTTCTCCAGTTTCGTGAACTACACCGTCATTGAGGGTGGAGGGGGTTTCACCAGCGTCAACGATGTGACAAAGATCCCGCCGCCGCGTAGGGACAACATGGAGAGTTTCTGGCTGGTGAGTATTGTCTTTGTTTCTTTCTTTCCCCCCTTCGGTGAGGAGTGATGAGCGCTAACACGAATATGCACAGGCCGAAACACTCAAATACTTTTACCTCCTCTTCGGTCCCAATGACGTCCTCCCACTCGACCAGATCGTGCTGAACACAGAGGCGCACCCCTTCCCTCGCTTTGACGCCAGTAAGAAGCGCTTCAAGACTGGGTGGGCACGGATACCGAGAGATGCGAAGGGGGAGCTGGTGTTGAAGACGGAGAAGGAGAAAGTGAAGGAAGGGGAGAAGACAGCGACGGCGAAGGAGAGTGTGGGGAGTTCGACTAGTGGGAACTGAGTGGATTGGGGTCGGATGTCATGCATTGTAGGCGTTGAAGGGGAGGATTGCTTGGTTGGTCGCTGCTACAGTTCACCTCCAGCAAAAAGACAGCGAGCTCGATGTCGAGCAACCACCGAAGACCAACTAGAACTGCGCAATATCAGCATCGTTTCCCCTCTACTACTTCACACGCTCCAAAGCACGCGAAACGCACAAGTGCATCCGTAGTCATGTAGGTGGGTTGGTTCGACATGTTCTCATTCCTGTGGTAACCCGCCATAAAAGCGCGTCCCCAGATTATTTTTCTCGTTTGGTTCCGGTATGCCATAATTGCAATTTGGGAAGAAAAGGTAGGATTTTGTTTTTAAAATCGCCATAGACGCCCCCCTTTCCTTTCGCCAAATCTTGCCATGCCGTAATTTCCACGCCGGGGTTGTTTCCTTGCCGGTTTTCCCACCGCTACCACAGCTGCACCGAGTCCTTACTCTTTCATTTTTCGTGAGAGGGAGAGAAAGACTTATGCGGCTGCGTGCCTGCCCTTGGGGTTCTTCTTGCCGACGTCGGAGATGGTAAGACCTGGGGGATGATTAGTACGAGAGGGTTTAGAGAGAGAGAGAACAAAAAGCAAAGGGGATGTTCGTACCCGGGGGAAGCGACTGCTTGAGCTTCTCGGCCTTGTCGGTGTCCTTGAGGACAAGGGTGTAGACGTTCCTTGAGCAGCGGACCTTGAACTTGATGTTGTTGACCTTCTTGTTCTTCTTTATGCGCGCAGCTGTTTAGACTGTTAGTTTTCTCCGCTCGTAGCAAAAGTGTTCGTCTATGATCCCGCGTGTGCTTTTTGTTCCGTATGCGCCAGCCAGGCCAATGCAGATTTTCTTTTCATCTTGTCCCGACCTGGCTGTTGGCATTCCCCCTTCTCCTTCTTCCCCAATTCCTCCTCGTCTGCACAGCGCGTCCGGGAAAAACAGTGTAATGGGCACGGCACGTACACTGGGCATCCTTGCGGCGGCAGATCTCGATGAACTGCTTGATGTCGGAGACTTCGGAAGGCATTTTGGCGGCGTTGGGTGGTCGAGTCGGTTGGGGATGTCGAAAGTCGCTGAGAAGATCGCAAAAAGGTAACGCACAGCCTGCCAAATTGCTGTGGATGGAGCGCAATAAGCGAGCGAGCACGGGCGCCAGTGCTGGATTGGGGATGGTGGGGTCATGGGTGGGGCCAGGCTGTGTCTAGCGCTGTCCAGACGTTGAAACGTAGGTGCCTGCTTGGGCTCACGACGTGCCATCGCTCGACAGAAGTGGTCTTTCTTGCGAGTAGAGTCTGTTGATTAATTTAACTCAAGGTTGCGCCCTCTATTGGACTATCTTTCTGCTTGAGTGTGAACCGACACATCGCGACTCTTGACCTAGCCTAACCCATCCTCAACCATGCCGACGCCTCTCGATCGCGCGACTGGCCAACGTGTAGGTGACTTCTGGTCCTGGAACCTGATATACGTTGTGTGTATATTGGTCGTATAGACACTCAATCGCTGACGACTCCAAGGGTCCCTTCTTCGCTTTTGCCGCGCTCGTTACGGGTGTTGCTGCGTGGAGCATCTGGGGCCAGGACTTGTTCCCTAGCGCAGACCCTACTGGTGGTATGTAGATTGTATCGTTTATCTGTTCATTGCTCTTGTCTAGCTCAGCTAGTAAGCGAGTTAACTGTAGTGAACGTGCTAACCTCTGAGCAGATCCGGAGACGTGGACTCACGACCAGTGCATCGCCTGGCTCAACCACGTAAGTCCATCACTGCCTATCTTCTTTGTTCTAGCCAACTGCAATGAGGTTTGGGAGTAACATTATGTACAGCGAAACTTACATCCTTCGCCGCTCGCTACCACCGCTGAACTTCTGGAACGCATCAAGGCCAACATGAGGACCGCTCGTGATGGTACTTACGGCTCGACAGGGCGCCAGGGCTAGTTTGTTGTTCTGAAATCTGCTTTCTGGTCAGGACATTCGATGAGTGGTGACTTTAAATTGTCTTGTATTGCTAGTTTGGCGTTGCGGTGTGCTTCTGACATTCCTCAGATACCCTATTCACGTATATATTAGTCATTGAATGCAGGCTTTGTCAATCAACACGCAAGTACAGGGTCGTATTTGACTTGAAGATTGAGACTGAATTCCTGACTGGCCATGACCCCCAATCATAAATCGACCACCATAATGCCTCCAATCGCTGTCGCCATCTGGCTTGTGACTCTTTAGGTCATCTGGAGAATACATGCAACTCATCTCTGCTGAGTCTCAGAGACGAAAACGTTAATGCCGAGGCCTGCGTCCGCCGCAGCATACCCCGGTAGTCGCCTGACTGTAGGTTCGTAGAATCGTTCGAGTAACCGAAAACCTTCTGAATACCTCCGACCCCATGACTCCAATCGTGGGTCTATTGTCTTCGTCAGACAGTACTGAAGACACCGGCTTTGCCGCCTAGAGCTCACCATCGGCCTTCTCAAATTCTGCCAGCATTGCCGCAGTAGCTTTGTAATCCTGTTCGTCCTCGGCGGCCATCATCTCTTCGGCGGCCACCTCCTGCCTGAGACGCTCAAGCTCTTCAGCCATACGCTGCTTGTAGGGTGCCATGCGCTCATCCACTGCAGCCTTCTTTCGAGCCATCTCGACGCGTTTCTTGCGCGCAGTCTCGAGGCGCTTGCGTTGCTCGGCGACCTGAGCTTCCATTGACAACGGACGGGGGCTTGGGGAAGCAGATGAACGTCGTGAGTATAGAATTGGCGTCAGTGGAGCAACGGTATCGGTCTTGATGCGCTTCATGTCTGGTGGAGGAGTAAGCGTATCCTCGAGAGGTCGCTTGATGGGCGTAGCGGGTGCAGGTGGATTGACTGGCTTCTTGAGGACCGTAGAGGCGTTCGTATCGGATGCAGTGGGCTTGGTAGCAGCTTTCTTGACTGGTGACGTGAAAGGCTGCAACCCGCTCTTGATAAAGTCCTTGGCGTTCAAGAGGCCCGGCTGATCATCAGTGGTGCTCGAGACTGACGGAGAGTCGATGCCACAGAGCAGGTGAGAAGGTTGTGTGATCACCGGTCCTTTGAAAGTCTCCTCGGGCAGGGGTTGAACCGTTGCGTCTGCCAGTATCAATTGCAGCTTGTCATCGGGCTTCTTGTTAGGCTTTTCCAGTTCCTTGCTATAACTCTCATTGACTGCATCGGTAGACCCAGGAACCTTAGTAGTGGACTCTAGGGCCTTCTTGACCGGCTTCTTGCCGACCTCTTTCAGAACTTCGGCGATGTTGTCGCTCTTCTCCGTGACGGGGGTAAGCTCATCAGATACTTTGTTCGCAGTCAGCTTGGCAGTCACGCCAGGTTTCGTGTTCTGCGTCGCCGTGGTTGAAGGCTGAGAACCACTTCGGTTAAGCTTGTTGGGAGTAATGTCGACAGGGGGAACAGGGAAAGCAGAAGAGTCACTGGCGAGGGCGGTATCCATGTCTGATGTTGAGCTTGTCTTCGTGACAGTGGGTTTCGTTTGTGCCTTTCTGACGAGGACCTTTGGCTATATATACTGTCAGCAATCGGCTCAGGTCGTCTTTTACTCCAAACACGACCTCGAGATGACGTAAACAAAACAGAAAGCACCACGCACAGAGGGACAATTTCTCTCACCTGAGTAGACTGGTTCTTCAAGGAGCTCTTGGTAGGCTTGGTGGGCGTCTTGGGTGTCTCAGGAGGCGGAGGTGAAGATGTTCGCACAGAGCTGTCCCCATCGTTCTTGCCTGCAGGTCTGGCACCAATGAGAAGTAGAGGTACTGATTCCAGCTCCAGAACACGAGGTTCTGCCTTGTTGAGAGCCTTGTTGGTCTGGTCAAATGTCAAACTCATCTTCTGCTCGATAATGGCGGCTGTGAAAGGTCAGCATGATGTGATTAAGCACCAGATCGACAGAGCTCACCTTTGCTGCGATAGTGAAACCGGAAGATTGTCCATGGCTCTTTGCCTGGACGCTTTGCGGAAACTTTTCTCTTCTCACGGGTTGCCTTGGATGCGTCGAGAGTAGAGCAGTTCTTCTCAAAGACCATTTGGAAGTGCGGCGGGATGTCTTTATGAGTGACAGCTTGTGGGTTATCATTCGCAGAGCGTTCCACGGAGTCGAACTTGTCATCAGTAATGTCATGTTCTACGCCAAACTGGCGCGTAATGTAGACACGTAACTCGATGACACCGATGGTTTCCGACATTGCCTTGTCGAGTTGGGATGGTGCAGAGTACGTAGACACTGACATATCAGTGTCGATAATACCGTCAGACGTCTGGACTAGGAAGTTGTCGAAATCGAGCCTCTTGTTCTTCTGAAACTGCACTGTTTTACCGACGTAAGAGTTAGCTTTACGGCAGACCCCGTCGACCATGACATCGTAGGCAACGCTCAGAGTCTGAGCAAGCGATCGTCAGTGTGAAAAAACGATACTGTGAGATGTGAACATACCAAGCCTTTGAAACGTCCGTTAATTTTGACCTTGTGGCCTCCTTCGACCGGTACATAGCAGCAAACTGCATTGTCGCGAGTATCGAAGTACTCGCCATACTCCTCGAGCGGGTTCACTCGACCGTCGACATAGATGTGAGCATATGCCGTGCGATCGGTACCTTTCTCAGTGACTTTCATGATGAGGAGTTGCAGTCAGGCGCTTGCGATTAGATGAGTCTCGATGTGAGGGTGTGAGAGCCAAAGTCGGGTCGGTTGTCTGGATGGACCCTAACAGATCACCGTGGTGCTCTGGAGAAGTGACAGGCGTGGATGCAACACTCGGCAATGTGTTGGTCTTTGTAGTGAGATTGAGCAGTGGAGGACTCGGGGTGGAAATTGTAGGTGAAGAGTCACGGTTGTTTGAAGACTACTGCAGTAGCTCGAAGCGCAAAGCCCGTAGCCTCAAGTGAGAGAACAAGGCGTGGTGGGAAGGAGCAGGGAGAGTTTCAAAGAATACCCGGATCAAGCTCGCTTTTTGCAGATGTATTCTGGAAAAGCGACTGGTCTACCATGAGAACAAAGTAGGTAGAATGGGTGCGAAATGTATCAGGTTCAAGAAGATGGTCAAGCTTGAGGTTTCATGTAGTGAGGTGAAGCATGGTCGCACCTGCCTGTCTACTTTACCTACGGCCCACAGCCAGTTATCAAATATCGTCTATGGACGTAAAAACGACAGCACGTGAGATGGCTCTTCTGATTATTGTCTTCTCATCTCGAACAGACACTAAAGTGCCAACCGTCTCAGTTTCTTCAGTACTTTCCATGAAGCCTCATTACCCGTGTCTGTAACTTCACGCTGTACTGTCAATGGATATCAGATCATCCCCCACGATGGCAATGCTGATACAAATTCCGTCGAATTTTTTTGGCTGTTGTGTACGCATGCTCGAGCATGACGTCGCAGCGCGCCTGATCACATGTAAGAGATTCCGCGAAGGTTGTGCTGTATATAGAACTAGGTGACTTTGTGCCAACATTGAGCAAACAGAAGTAGCAGCGTCACGTGCATAGACTCAACATCGATAATTTCACCCACAGCAGCATCGAGAGTATGTCAAGGTGAAGGGCACGAGAATGCCCCGGAGATGGATTGATTAGATTAAGCGGCGGAAGGACGGATACGGCAAGGCTGCGTGCGCCGAGCAAGGACACGGGCCTTTTTTCGCAGATGGCCGGCAACTGCAGCTTGTTTCTCTACGACCTCATATCCCTCACCAGCACAACCCGCTGAACGCCGCACACCATGTTGTCAAGGACCTCCCAACGAACTGCGCAGGTACGGAGACGCCAACCCCCGGCTAATTGAGCTCGCAAGAAGGGGACATTGCTAACGCGCTGTGCAGACGCTCCTGCGGGGCGCACCGCGATGCGCAGCTGGCCCTTCGATGGCTGCTCGATGTACGTCGCCGCTGTGAGAGCAAGTTATTGCTGTCACGTGCACCGCCGCATTCACGAAGCACATCTAACACCTCGCAGCCTTCGCAACCGTCGGCCAGGACATCTTCAAGCCCACCAAGTTCGGCGGCAAGTACACTGTCACCTTGATCCCCGGTGACGGTATTGGTGCTGAGGTCTCCGAGTCGGTCAAGGAGATCTTCAAGGCGGACAACGTTCCCATTGAGTGGGAGCAGGTCGATGTCTCTGGTGTCGACTCCGGCAATGTCCACTCCGAGGAGCTCCTCCGCGAGTCCATCGCCTCGCTGAAGCGCAACAAGCTCGGTCTCAAGGGTATCCTCCACACCCCCGTCGAGCGCTCCGGCCACCGCTCCTTCAACGTCGCCCTCCGTCAGGAACTCGACATCTACGCCTCGATTGTCCTCCTCAAGAACATCCCTGGCTACGAGACGCGCCACAAGAACATTGACTTCTGCATCATCCGTGAGAACACCGAGGGCGAGTACTCTGGTCTCGAGCACCAGTCGGTCAACGGCGTCGTTGAGTCGCTCAAGATCATCACCCGCGAAAAGTCGGAGCGCATTGCCAAGTTCGCTTTCGCCTTTGCGCTCGCCAACAACCGCAAGAAGGTCACCTGCATCCACAAGGCCAACATCATGAAGCTGGCCGATGGTCTGTTCCGCAACACCGTCAAGAGGGTTGGTGAGGACTACCCTACCCTCGAGACCAACGACATGATCGTCGACAACGCCTCCATGCAGTGCGTCTCGCGCCCTCAGCAGTTCGACGTCATGGTCATGCCCAACTTGTACGGAGGTATCCTCTCCAACATTGGTGCTGGTCTTGTCGGTGGCCCCGGTATCGTCCCTGGATGCAACATGGGCCGCAACGTTGCCGTTTTCGAGCCTGGATGCCGTCACGTCGGTCTCGACATCAAGGGCAAGGACCAGGCCAACCCCACTGCCCTGATCCTGTCCGCCGCCATGATGCTGCGTCACATCGGTCTTGATGACCACGCCAACCGCATCTCCCAGTCCGTCTACAAGGTCATCGCTGACGGGTATGTAAAAGTCGCTACAGAAGATCGATCACATGCTAATATCCAAACAGAAAGGTCCGCACCCGCGACATGGGCGGCAACTCGACCACCAATGAGTTCACCCGCGCCATCCTCGGCCAGATGGAGAAGGCATAGATCTAGATGAGTCTTGATCTATCACGTTTTGCTTGACGATTGGATGCTCTACACTTGTACAACTAGGCCAGCGGAGTGTGGATAGAGCTGTACTTCTAGTTGGTATATAGCATGCTGCATGATTGAATTGACATTCTTATACCCACCTGGATATGCCGCAACCTAAACGCCTCGCTATGCATGGTATCGTAAAGACTTTTGTATCTAGAACTGGATCCTTCTCTTCCTGCCAGTGTACTTGGACGACGCCTTGACAACCTTGCCCTGGCGTTCTTGCTGCTCCTTCTTCTTCAAGATCCAGCCCTTGGTGCCCTTCTTGTCTACACCGCGCTTCATGGTACCAGCCTTTCGTCGCGTCTCCATAACGTCTACACCTTCCATGCCGCGCACAACACCTGTAATATCTCCATCCAGCTCTCCTCCACCAACTGTGAGAACCAAGTAGGTTTTCGCACTCTTTGTCCCTGGGTCGTCTTCAAGCAGACCCGCGCCAAATCCAGCCTTGATTGCCGCCTGAGACACCATCTTCTTCTGCTCGTCGTTCTTGGGGTAGAACTGGCAGCACGCTCTTCCTCCTCTTCTCAAACTGGCGTACAGCTGGTTGAAGAACCTCGAAAGCCTCCCTGCTGGGCTTTCCTCACTCGTTTCTGCCTGGCACAGCCATTGCACCGCACTAATACTGATCGCCGCGTCGAATGTACCTGGACGAAACGGCACTCCCTGGCCAGCATCCGCCAGCAACAGGTCACCCTCAACCTCTTTCTCCAGCGCAACACCCAACATGGATGCGCTAATATCGAAACCAACCCAGACGTGAGGGCCAGCAGGCGTGCCTTCTTCGGCGGTCTGCGAAAGGATTTCGCCGGACAGACCAGAGCCGCAGCCTACGTCGAGAATCATGGACGGTTGTGTAAGGCCGATGAGGTCGAGCGCGCGGTGCGTCATGTCGGCTTGAATGCGCTGAATTCGCGACGAGGTGGTGTACTTGCGCGATTCAGTGTCATTGTAGTGTAGATCGGGGGGTCTAAGAGGGTCAGTTTTGGCTTATAAAGTGGTGTAGGATGGACGAACAGGATATCTTCGGGACGCGACATGATTGCGGTATAATCTTGGAATGCTCAGATGTGCAAGCCGACTACACTGGGGAGAGGTAGTATCTTTACGGTCCGGTGACTTCGCGACTGTGAACTTTGAACAACTTTTTGGTGGGCTACCCCACGCCGATCTCTACCAATCGGCAGCACATTAGCCCCACTTATCTCGAGCTTAATGCCACCTTTGACCTCATCGCTGTCCAGGCACTTGAAGCTATCGAACCTTCGATTTTCACACTTTATATCACAATATGTGGATATTACCAGCATTGGGATACGTTGGCGTTATATTAGGCTTTGCCTTCTTGACGTTGGCAATAGGCAAGTCTTTTGCCGCATCTGATATTATGCTTCGCAGCCATTGCTAATACGCAATAGCATCTGGATTGTACTACCTTTCCGAACTTGTAGAAGAACACACCGTCTTCGCGAAGAAACTCCTCCAGCGCCTAATCTACGGCGTCATCGGCATCCAGACTCTTCTTCTTCTTATCGACGGCTTCCCAATCGGCCTCAGCGCGCTCAGCATCGTCAGCCATGTCATCTATGCGCAAAACCTACGCCGCTTCCCGATCGTGAAGCTTACGGATCCTCTATTCTTGCTCTCTTGCGGTAAGCATCCGGCTCCAAGATCGCGTGCCGGCCAAGGTATACACCATGAGTAACCTATATACTGATCAAAAGGCAGCCCTCGTGATCGCAAACCACTACCTCTGGTTCCGCCACTTCAGCGCACCCGCCCCGTCCTCTGCTTACTCGTCCTACCCCTACGACCGCCCTGACATTCCATCCTTCACCGAAATCGCATCGTACTTTGGCCTCTGCGTATGGCTTGTTCCATTCGCGCTGTTTGTCTCGCTGTCGGCAGGCGAGAACGTGCTGCCGAGCATGGGCTCCGAATATGCCACGGGCGAGGGGAGCAGCTATATCACGCCTGGCACGACGAGCTCGTTTGGCAGCGCAAGTGCGACAAGTAGCGTTGGTGGTGTAGGAGGTGGAGCAGCAGCGGGTAAGAGGAGAGCGAGGAGTGGGACAAATCAGGGCATGGCGAAGGCTGTTGTGAGTGGTGTTACAAATTGGGTGGGCGAGACGGGTGAGGTTATAGGTTTGTGGAAGGGGGAGAGGACGAGGCCTACATTTTGATGTGGGTCAAGTGTTATGATTGTATGAACAATGTACACATGGTTTTGGCGAATCTTCAGACTCGTATTCTCGTGCAGCTCCTGTTGTAGCGGGTGATGTTGGAGGTGCAAAACATCATTTGTAAGGCCTGTATCGATGCTCGTCTGCTCGCTGTCACTAACCTACTACAAGCTACAATTACATCTGTAGAGCTTAGGCGACATGGTACAGTCTTACACTCTTAGTGTCGCACTCATGCGAAGTTTTGGGCTTCTGTCTACTGTGGCATGATGAAATTGACGATACATGGCGACGGACCGGTGTGCGGAAGTGAATAACTTGTTACCTCATTACAGTTTGGCATCGACTTCAAGTAACCTATAGTACACACGAGCGTAGAAAATCATGACACATCCACTCTCAGAACAAGATCCTACTCTCAAATACTCTACATGCCAAACAGGGCACCAACAAAGATAGCACCAAACACACCAGCAGTATCAGAAACGCGAAGACCGGCAGCAGCGTTCGTCGTGACCTCAGCAGGAGCAGACTAGACCGGAGTCAATTGATGCGCTGGATGAGTACGTGGACCACTTACAGCAGTGAAGCTCACAGTAGCGTTAGTGCTCGGCGATGGCACACCTGTCACAGAAGAGCTCAGCGTTCCGTTCGTACTAGCATTAGGGTAGGCAATCCAAGTTGTTGCGGAAGAAAAAATAGTGGTAATTATCGCAAGACGGGTCGTTGGAAGATTTACAGAAGAGACAGGGGCCTCACTTGTAGCCGTCTCAGTCGTAACCACAGCCTGACTGCTCGCCGGTGCTATATCAGACGACAAAGCAGGAGCTGCCGAAGTACTGCCAGACGTCTGCGAGGAAGCAGTAGATGATGCTGTACCTGTGCTACCAGCCTCTGGCACATCTTCTTGCTTGCCAGACAGTGGCTCGGTATAGAAACCACAACTAGCGCCCGCGGTACTCAGCGTACCGCCATAGTAGCGCCAGATGTTGTAGTTGTCTGGACCGGAACACTGGAGACAGTTGTTGCAGTCTGCGACGAAAACTGCGTTGGTGCAGGGGTCTGTACCACGGGGGAGGGTGATGACGGAGCTGCTGGCGTGATGTTAGGATTGGATTACCTACATTGCTCCTGTATCAAAGCTTTAACTTTTGCTAGCCAATCCCCGCGATTATTTGCGCCCAGAAATCGATCAATAGAAGCCTCTAGTGTATGGCCGTTCAAGATGTTCTCGAAGATCCCATCACTTTTCCCTCTGGCCTTTAGCATACTCTCCAATACCAGAGTAATGGCTGTGTTGCAGTCTTTTTTTCTCTTCGCCAGGAATGTCCAACATGCTGCTGCCAATAGTTCACATGCTTCGAATTCAGACCATTCTTTAACTCTCTCTTTGCTCTGTGCGTCGAGTAAAAGCCGAACATCTTCCTTGTGCCCTATCATGACGCAGCCCAGCAATAGACTCGTGTGGCAATTCCGAGGTGATTCTGCCGGTTTTTCAAGGTGTCTAACGTAAATTCGATGCTCCATGAGCAAACCCTCCACAAACTTGGTAGTTTTGGTTTGTGAGGCGCAAGCCACCATACTGGGCAACGAACTCAGTGATCCTTCAAAATCCGCGCCCTTGTCCAGTAACAGTTGTACCAACGGCATAATACAAACTTCGTACTGCTTTCCAATTACGTCGTAGAAGGGCGTTAAGAAATTGCTGTAACGGATCGCCTTGCATAAGGCATCACCGCCATCGTTGACGTTCGTTCCACTGTTGAGCAATTTTTGCACGATCGCTAGACTACGGCTGACACGAGTCTTGCCACGGGCCGTAAGCCCGAAGATGACTGCCTTGATCATTGGAGTAGTCGGAAATTCTTGCACGCTGAATCCATACCTGGGTATAAGAACGGTTGAGCCTTCTTGGTTTGGATCTGCGCCAGCGTCGAGCAGAACTTGTACAAGCGCTTCGTCGCCCTGCCTTGCAGCTATCATCAAAGCATTGCCCTGGATATCTTCTGCAAGTATTCTATCGTGAGATTGCCACTGCGGGTGACCTAGAGGATCTATAAAGCCATGAACATTCGCGCCTGCCTGGAGGAGTGACTGGACCATAGAAACGGACCCTCTGGCTGTAGCTGCAACAAGCAATTCATGATCGCCCGTGACGTCCAAGCCTGAATGAATTAGGAGATCAGCAACTTCATTAGATCTGTGTTTCAATTCTTCAAGATCAGAATAGGCGTCGGTTCGTCCAGGGAAAGACTGGATAGCCGATATATATGCAGTTGTACTGACGCTCGCACCAGCGTCAATCAGAAGCCTTGCTGTGTGTGGTTGGCGGCGACTAACGGCAGACAGAAGTGACTCATCCAAAGCTCGGGTGTTAACAGTAGAAGCTTGGAGCAGCAGTTGAGCCATATCATTGTTGCCCTGTCCTGCAGCTCTCGGAAGTAAATCCTGGATCGAGGCGGCCACTATTGCACCAGCTTCTATCAGTATTCGGACCAGCTGTTCGCTATTTCGCGATACTGCTTCGGACAATAATTCACTAGAGAACGTTTCGACTTCAGCACAGAAGCTTATGAGAAGCTCTACTATCTTCACATTCCCAGTTCTGACAGCGGCCTGTAGTAGCGACACAGGTGGTGGCTTGCGAGGGGGATGTCGTGGGTAACGTGACCATCCGGGCACCAGTTTTCGATAAGAATCATTCGGCTCTGCTCCGGCTTCCAGCAGTTCCGCGACAATCTGTTCGTTGCCACTGCCGATGGCTGCTTGAAGGGCGGATCCACAGTCGCCAGCTCTGATGTGAACGATACCAGGACAGACTTGAAGCAAGGTGGACACGATACCTTTGTGACCTCTCCTAGCAGCAGCATGAAGCGCAGTGCCAGAAACACCTCCCTGAACATCAGCTTGAGCTCCCTTCTCCAGCAAATATTGTACAATACTTTCGTACCCTTTGTGAGCAGCGGCTTGGAGAGCTGTCCCGTACTTTCCACTGACACGATCCAAGTCAGGTAAAGGCTCGAGGTTGCATAGAAACGTAACACTCTTGTGTAGTCCAAGGAACGCTGCCCAGTAGAGAGCATGAGTACCGTCATGCCAGCCGGGCTGTCTCTTGTTGTTCCGTTGCCCGGACTCATCTAAGACTGGTTCCCGTACATATTCCCCTTGTGCATCATACAAGCGCAGCCAAGACACTCTAGGTTTCTCTTCGGCGAGCAATCGCAGATGGCAACTTTTATCGAACGGAAACGAGGACGCACTGGTTTTGGCAAACCGCAGATGTTCAAGCCATTGCTTACAGGCGTATGACAAGAGCGGATACGCTGGACTCCAGTCCTCAAGATAATCCTGAGTCTCATAGCCTCCCCACTCGGCTCCCCTTGCCTGTGTCGGTATTCGTTCCTCTTTGACCCATAGTTGCACATCATCCTGGTTGGTGAAGTACAGGATGTATGCACAACACAGCTCAGCCAGACAGTAGTGTGACCCGTCGCCGAGAAGAGCATATCTTGATATTTGGGGAGCTGATTTCTGTATGCGGTCTGACAGAAGATACTCTTTGACGGAAAAGTGTGCGAGACGAATACGTTGAGAGTAACACGCAAGATCAAATTTAGCAGGATAGGGCTGCCCTGAAGGCAAGCCGTAGATGTTGTAGTCGTTAGGATCTGTTGGTGGGTCGGGATCACCTACAACGACGAGGGAGGAAATAACACTGAGAAGCCCTACGATTGCTTCATAGCCACCCTCAGTGAGATGAGGATCTGTTGCTGCTGAGACGCTGATGCTGCATGCCTCGGCCAATTCTGCCACGGACAAAGGTGAGATGCTGAAGACGAGCCACTCCAAGGCGAGCCGAGCCTCTGTGAAATACAGATCATCGATGGCAGATAAAATGCGCTCATAGGTCTCATCCAACGATTGAGGCATCTTATACAAAGCAGTAGAGATGTAAGCTGGCCTTAGGATTCTGAGGTTACGTATGGCCTGGAGTTGCAAAGCCGCCCATCGAAACCTGCATATTGCGTAATTAGTACATGAGCCATATGCATTCAAAAACAACGCGTCAAAGAGGCCACCTACATCCCATCTGACTTTTGGCGGAACACCTTCTTGATCTCATTTTGGGTATCGAGGGGTAATTTCATCAGCTTCCTGTCCGTAGCTATTGCGTTTCTTACGTATATATCGATATCCGCATTTACGCAGCCCTCGTCAATCGCAAGCTGAGTTTGGCACCATGACTGCATGAGCTCATAAATGTCATCTTCTCTACGGCTCGTAATGAGAACCCTCAGGCCCATGCATGCTTGCGTGACACTTTTTAGACCTTCTATAACTTGCTCTTTCTCATCTTCTGCACACTCATCCAAGGCATCAATGATGATGTACGAGGACTTTGCTTCTTGGAGAAGAGCAGTAAGGACGACTTCGAGAGCTTCCTCAGATGGTGTATGTGGCTTTGTCTTATCGTGAAGTGCTCGAAGGCTTGAATCGATGGGATGTTTCCGACTCAATTCCGTGACCAGTGAAAGGAGCAAGCTTCTATAAGTCTGCTTCGACGAGTCTGAAAACGTGAAATAAAAGTATGCAACTCGAACCTCGGTCCGTCCGCTGAAATGGCATTGCACGTCTTCGATAATGGTGGAACAAAGCACTGTCTTACAACAACCAGCTTTTCCGTACAGCCAGAGAATTGCGGAGTCTCCAGAGATCCATTTTCGATAGCTGTCACTTGTCAGAAGCCACTTTCCGGTTCCCTCTTCATACTTCTTGCGCGCTGCTCTATGTTCCATCGATCGATCTGGCGCTGCCAGCCATTCAAGTATATCCTTCAATAGCTTACGATCTTCGTGAGCTACCAAAAGTTGAACATCAGCCGCCGTACTCGAGACCTGAGTGTGTGTGTCTAGGGCAGATGCTTGTAGTTGAGTAGTCAGACTCGACACGTCGTCAATGGTGTTTTGGATCTGAGTCGCGGTAGCTCGAGTCGAAGCGCTAGTGTCCAGCTGAACCACTTGCAACGCGAGGCTCAGCTGTTGCATAAGCACTTGCACGAGGGCTCTCAGTTTCTCTAGAGTGCTCTTGCGGAACGGATACAACAAACGAAGCACTCCAGCCTGAGCTTTCTGCTTTAAGCCAGCTGGATTCTCTTTGCGGATTGTCTTCAATTGCTTGTCGAGTTGATCGATGCCGTGCTGACACCGCACAGTGCATTCTGTTGTTCGGTCCACAAAGATTGATGATGGTAGTGCTCTCAAGTTCTGGTCGAGAAGAGCGAATGTTTTGTTAAGTTCAGTGATTTCGGTACATATCTCTAGGATATCGTCGTTGTAATCCTTCCAGTCGCGGTAGTACTCGACCAGTCCCTGGCAGACTTGGATCCCCAACGAAGCCACTCCGACAGCTGTGCCAGGGTCCATGCTGGCACACTGTATGACCTAGGACACGCAGTCGAGGAAGGATCTGAAGGTCGTAGTAGTGATACTTTGTTGAGGGAGTTCATGGCCAAAGTAGCATGGAGGGGCAACAAGGTCTAGAACCGGTCAGCTGCCGCCTGCATAGTGGCTTGCACCACATTTGGACCTGACCTATATAACGCGCGTAATCGGGCCCGATTATCGCCAAAACATGCACGGCACAGCCCCAAGCGGCCCCTAATCAGGCAAGCGTAGAGGCTAAATATAATCAACTGTAACACCTAATTACTTTACTCAGCTACACTACTAGATAAACACACTTGCTAAAACCTATTATAGTATTGCACTTCTATATTAGAGCCTATGTTTCCTAAAGTTATAATATAAACTAGTAGAGCTTTATAGTATTTACTATGCCAGACTTGAACGCATATTGATCAGAGTGATTAGATCCCACTACGCAAGCGGCAAGCATACTTCGATGACCAGGTCGTGAACAACGTTACCAATTTCGACTCAGGCCATCAGTGCTATTCGATTGATCGACATGAAGGCATCTTTGCCCGTAACAACGCGACCGTCCAATTGGAACACTGGTCCGAGTACGAAGGCGAGAACAAGGGAAAGAACCAGTGGTTCTTTGCTTGCGCTGACAATGTAAGTCGCTCACATTCAATCTATTCTTCCCTCTGCTGTCAGTACGATGACTCGAGGGAAACTAGAACGAGGTGAGATCATAGTCGCTGACAACCTCACAGTCCTTCGTTGAAACAAGCGACTTCTCGATCAAAGTTCCGTGCTTCAACGTAACAAGCGAAGTATTCGACGCACCTACACCTTGCAGTACCTCAAGCACTTCACCTTCGAATACGGGTCTGACTGCATCTCAGTCTGCCTCATCACACCAGTCTTCAAGCAGTGGCGACAGCGGTCTTTCAACTGGCGCTAAAGCTGGTATCGCCGTGGGATCTGTCATCGGCGGTCTCGCGCCCTTGATTGCCATTAGGCTCTATTAAGGAGGAGGGGAAAGAATTCTAGGTTGCAGAAGAATGATGTTTAAAGTTTGAGAATAGGTGAAGGTTGTTTCAACCCCCAGGCCTCTAATCATTCGCTTTAAGGGCGAAGAACTTGGGTATACCACCAGGATCGGTTCAAGCTTGAGAGAGGTTGCGATGAGATACCTGTCACGACGTGCATTTTGAGGCTTGTAAGAGGAGGACTGGCTTTGGCAGAATTCAGAGTAGCTAAGGGCGTGAGGAAGCGGTATTTTAAAGATGATTGTCGAGATCTTCGTTGACAGATGAAAGGCATAGATCGGCTGGTCTGTGCACGCGGGCCGTCAACAACCTCGGCGCGTTGGCGTCATGCTTCCTCTCAACACCTACACACTCCAGCTTGGCGACACGTCGACGCAGCATTGAAATAACAGATTGCGATACCAGAATCAAAACACCAAGTTTGTGAACAACGTCGTAACCATGTCACAGTCACAGCCGTCGTCAAGGGGAGTACCAATCTTCTATCGCATCTTCTTCACTTGGATAGATCCCATCATCTGCCTCTGGGGCGCGTACATGGACTTCTTCGACCCACGCATGGTTCTGTCATCCCACATTTTGAACGACACACCCGATATTGGACACATCATGATTCTCAAACAACGAGGAGGTGGCATGCTAAACTTTGGCTTCATCTCAGCCGTGCTGTTGCGCTATACCACCGACATCAAAATTTGGCACATCGTCGAGATCGCGAATCTTATCGTTGATTTTGCGTACTTCCCAGCTGTTTTTGGAGCCTTGAATGCGCAGATGAGGGTACTACCGGAGACGTGGAGAGCGGAGGATTGGGGAAGTTTGGTGATCACGGGTTTCGCTACGCTTGTTAGGCTCTCTTTTCTGGCACGTGTCGGGTTCCATGAGGATGTTGAGCAGAATAAATCCAGGAAGGTGCAGTGAACCATTGAGGGTGATCGTACGGGATCTATTGTAGGCACAAGAATATTTACGAGGTTCTCACGTTGAGCCATTTTCTAGCAGAGGTTCAGGAGCAACACAATGCACATCAAAACTATCTCTAGATTACCTGGGATTACTTCCGCATCTCTATGACCATCGAGAACGATAACAACACTTGGCACCTCTCCCACTTTTCGTTGTTATACGTCGCCAAGGTCTTGGATAGCGGGGCGCCATGCTACCAAAGTCTACTACGCGTCCAACTACAAAATGAATCAACGAGAAGCATCATGACCTAGCATAGAATGATCGGCTCATCGGGGGCCACCGCGGAAAAATGCGGCGAGCCGGCGTAGGAGCGACTCTATCCATCTGGAAGCATAAATCCAACGAAATCTCACCCGCAAATTGTAAGCCAAAGCTGATTTAAGACTCTCTAGCTAGGCAACTACCTAGCCACAAGATGTTGTCCAAAATATTAATTATCCTTGTAGGTCTACTAGGCTTATCCTAAGCAGAGACTATACTTAGCGTTACTATCTTCTCCTGTTATAGTAACAGTATGTTTGTTCTAAAGTATCTTACACACATACTAAGGTATAAGTAGGAACTTTAAAGTACTATAAAGGCTATAACCTCTTCTAGGCTATAATTTATCTAATAATTTTCTAAAGAGTAGTTCTTTATACTAGCTATATAACTAGTATAGTTTATTCTATTTAAGATCTATCTTCTCTTTTATTCTTAGAGCCTTATACTAGAAATAGAATATTTATTATAAGATATATTAGTATAGCTGTATAGATAGTATAAAAGCTTTATAAAGCTTAGTAGAAGTATACTAGAAAATTATAAAGAAAACTTTTAACTAAGGTGTAAGATAGTATAGCTATAATATAAAATTAAATTTATTAATAAGTAAATAACTAGATATATCCTCTAACTTATATTACTAATAGTTCTAGTATACCTAAATACTAATCTAAACTTCTAACTCTTTTTTACCTTTCTATTATAATCTTAAGTATTTAGTATAGATAGAAGATAATTATAGCTAATATAGTATAGTAATAATACTTAAAAAGAGTAATAGTTAGTACTTT
>JAPEUT010000176.1:0-58964 GCA_027946375.1 Neodidymelliopsis sp. IMI 364377
GGTTTTGGGCCGGGTGGGGCGTCGGGGGATGGAGAATGGTTTTGTTGCTGACTGTTGGGTGGTATGAGGGCGAGAACGAGAAGCGGGAGGGGACGGTTGATGTGGGTGCGAGGGTAGTTTTGGGAGGGTGCGTGGTGTCGTTTTGTTGGATGTTGAAGACTGGCGGCCGCGACCGGCAAACAGGGTGACTACTCGCTGTAGAAGTGTTGGTCGATGCTGCTCAGGTTGGGGAGGGCCAGTCGATGGTTGTGCTATTGGCCTGATATAATCGACCAACGATTGTCGAGTCTCTACCAGAAGAGATGCTGGTGGGTCGTCATCTTCGTCGTCGATAATAGCGCAGTCATCTGAGGCGGCACTTGTTACGGCGAGTGCCTGCGCTACCGGTATTAAATTGTCGTCGACTGGTACGAATACATCTGCGACTGCGAAGAGAGATGCTGAAGGACCGGCCTCTTCGTCCTCGTCTTCATCCTCAATAGCACAGCTGTCTGTGGGCTGAAGACGATCGTCAATTGGCCTATAGATAGGAGCCATCTCCATATATAACATCGGCGGATCATCACAGTCATCTTCCTGTGGTTGCTGTGCCGGTATTGAAGAAAGAGTAAGTGACGAGTGATCAGATCCACAGAGTTCTGAAGCTTTCACTGCAGCAAGACGGGAGCTGAGTTCGCTACGAACAGGGTTCGCAAGCTGTTGGGTGAAAGGCACCCGCCTTTTGGGATATAAGAGGTCGCCATTGCCTGTATACTTCAGATTCTCACTGTCTGAATTATTGACGTTGACGGCGTTGAGGGATCTGCAGAGCTGCTGCTTGCCGTCATCTAATCTGGAACTCTGCTCTCGACCTCGAAAACGGATTCGCGACTTGTAAACCGGCATGACAGAGGTGTCAGGAGGTCAAGTTGATCGAAAGACTGTCAATCCACTTTTGATCGGTGTGTGTGCTGCGATTGAGTTGAGGACGAAGCGCGACATGAAATAAGAGGCCTAAGACCAGACACGGAGAGGGAGGCAGTGAACGTGTGTGTAGGTTCAGACGTTTCAGAAAGTGGCAGGGCAAGTGAAGACGGAGGTATTGATCCAGTCGTCCCTATCAACACCCAAGACGACCAAGATGTCATGACAGAGGTGAAGATGTAGTGAAAGGGTAAATCGACACGAGGTCTGATCATAGCGAGAAGGAGAGCAGTGTAGACATGAAATGAGCGCTTTGAGAAGGATTTGGATATACATTGGTATACCGTGTAGGCTATTCGATCAGAGAGCCACCGAGCACTACCTTTATACAATGTCATAACTAGGTTGTTGATCGTTTGCGAAGGAGCAGTTTGGTATAGGCCAAACAGCAATCACACTTACGAACGGTCAATGAGACTATTCATTGACATGCGACCCTCGCATCTTCATCATGTCGTTGCTTGAGAGCATGCACCCCTTGAAATTTTTTTCTTGAATTCTCGAGGGCTCATGCATTGTCAGCGCAAATGTATGTGACTGCACAATGTCAGCTTCCACTTTGCTTCACTTCACCGATACAGCATACCGTTGTTGCCTCGTACAAACGCATCGCCCCAGTTGCGCGTGACCCGGCCTTCTGAGACTTCCTTACACCGCTCGAGAGCGATGTTCATGTATCCGTCAACTGACTGAAGGTCGCCTGAAGAGGGATTAGTTGTAGGTACGCTCCACGTCACGTGCTAACCTACCCTTGTACACAATGCCAGAGTTCAACTTGACAGTGACGGGTGCACCAATGATTTCGCTCAAGAAGCCACTGGGATCTCTCGAGTCGCCATTGCTCTCTGGTGCTGGGCTTTGAGACATATTCGATGAATGTGGTGTTTGTGGGAAGGGAGTTCTGGTGAAAAGGTTAGAGATTCATCCACAAGGGCAGTCTAAAATTACTTACAACGTTGTTATCACTATTCCCAGAGGGGTCTATGTCGTTTCGCTGATGTTTGTCTAGTAGGTGTCGTGACGATCAAGCTGTCGGCAGCCATGAAAGGCGACGACGCCAATGAGCACGGGCCTTTCAAGTTCACAGCGCAGGCGCGAAGAACGTGATCGCGCGTTGGCCGGGCGCACGCACCCCGCAATCCTTCGCAAACACGTGAAACATTCAATGTCTCTACCTTGCAACTAAACAAAGTACCTCCCGCCTTCATGCATCCGAGATGACGGACGCCAGTACAGGCGCTCCAGCACCCAAGAAACGGTCATTATTCAAGAGAGCAGCCTGGCAAGACGCCGCGAAGAAGGAGGAAGAAGACATCTTCAGCCACTCCAATGAGTTCAACGACATAGTTGCCGAAGAGAACAGGCGCAAAGCAGAGGAACGGAGAGAGGTCAAACGAAAAGCCGAAGAAGAGCGAAAGCGAGAGCAGGCTGAGAAACAAGGGAAGAAGGGAAAGAGACGCAAGGTGTCGACCGACGACGACGACAAACCTTCGTTGCTTCGCAGTGGCTCTGGAGAATCTGGCAGTTTGAGTAGATCGGAAAGCAAGGTGTGAGTTCACCCCCTTCTACGAGATCCTTGCAGTCTAGCTCATAACCACCAGACGAAGCAGGACACCACTCTCACCAACTGCGTCGACAATTCCGCCGACCTCTCTCACCGCACGATATGACGCACTCACCAAATCTGCCTCGTTGAAAGATACCAAGGCGCCTCCTGTGGTAGTTGATCTAGGCGATTCAGACGGTGACGACGGCACTACTTTCAATTCTAAGTCTTTCGGAGACAGTTGGGACGGTCAATCATCTTCGTACCCAAGCTTCAAACACGACGTATCACTGCGCCCGTCCGAAATTATACCCATAGATGATGATGGTCCTGAAGAGATCCAGGACCCGGAAATTGCCGCGATAGAGGCGAGAGCACGCGCACGCGCTGCAGCAAAGAGAGTAGCCGCAGAGAGCGGGAGAAAAGCCCCTATCGCGGAACTGTTCATTGCCTCAGAACTGCCAGGTACATCACCCTTGATGGTCAAGGTGCGCATAGACAGCACGATTGAAAAGCCACGCCAGGCGTGGTGTGCCAGACAGCATTTTACACCAGAAGTGACCAGGAATGTCTTCTTCACGTGGCGAGGGACACGACTGTTTGACAGCACCACAATCAAGCGGCTAGGAATAAAAGTGGACGACTACGGCAACGTATACGTGGACGGCGATTCGAATCTTTACGAAAAAGATCATGCACCAAGAGTCCACGTTGAAGCCTGGACTGAGGAGACATTAGCGCAGCACAAGAAGGAACTTGCCGCAGAAGCTGAGGCAGCACGAAGAGCAGCGGAAGTATCACCCTTTATCGAGGAGCGAGAACCCACACCCGAACCTGAGCCTGCAGCGAAAAAGTATCGCTTGTACCTAAAGGCAAAGGGGATGGAAGATGTAAAGATTCAGGTCAAGCCCAATACCACCTTTGAAAAGCTTACGGACGCGTTTCGGACGACTTGCAAAATTTCCAAGACGCAACCTATAACGCTCATGTTTGATGGCGAGCGTCTATTGCCAATGGACACGATAGCGGATTCTGAGTTGGAGGATATGGACGCTATTGATGTTATGCTCAAGTAAGGAGCTGCCAATCTCGCCTTCGACGTCATCTCGATTTAGGATTTCATTACTTGATTTGAAACATTGCAAGCACGGCGTTGGCGGTTAGGCATTTTGGGTTTGAGTATACCCAACAAGCATGGCGTTCAAAGATAGTTGCACACAATGTTCAATATATCAATTCATCTTATCAAGAAACTTTAAGAATACATTCTCTCAGAGCCAAATCAACCAAGCAGCACCCAAACTCAACAACGCTACGTTGTATGAAACTCGCCACCTCTCGACAGAAGCACTCTGACGGGTTTCCGTTCTTGTTGTGCCTGTCACTGGTACTGAGCCTCCCTCATCCGTCGTGGGCCAAGATAGCACCGTTGTCCTCCCATCCAGAGTAACCGTCTGGCCCACAGTAGCCGTCACCGAACCACCAATAACATACACCGGTACTCGAGTAGTGACACCGTCAACCATCGTTAACACACTCATGAAGAAACTGTCTGGAGCAGCGAGCACAGTAGGTTGGCCCTTGATCATAACTTTCTGACCAATCGTTGCTGTCACCGATCCGCTGACCAAGTATGCGAGGGTCGATGTAGCAACTCTACTGACGATTGTTGGAATGTATATAGGAGCTAACTCTGGAACTGCAAGTATAGTTGGCTCGTTTTTGATGGTAATCGTTTGTCCAATCGTTGCTGTTGAAGAAGCGCTGATAATGTACACAGGGATAGTTGTAAGGATACCATTAACTGTGGTTGTTACTTGAGTGAAGATAGCAACAGGGGCAGCCAGTTCGGTTGATCGAAATTCAGTTGGGTCAAAGCCTACTTCAACCATTGATTCAGGACTTGAGAAGCCCGCTGCTTGCCCGTTGATGACGACTGCTAAGTTATTGTGAACCAGATTGGGTGTGCTAGGTGTGTTCTGAACGCTTTGTGCGTCCGAGATGGGGTTAAGTTGATATTCTGGATGCTTGTTGAAGTAGCTTGCAACAATCTCCATATCTGAAGGTTCATGGCTGAACTTGAGTGCGCCTGGCCGTTGGGTCGATTGTGGCGGCGAATCAGGTCGAAGTCGATATTCAGTGTGTTCGTTAAAGTAGCTCGCAATTGCCTCCATATCTGTAAGTCCATATTTGGTATCGGGATTGCCTGGAGGCTTAGTTGTTTGCGATCCAGGAGGCGCATTGAACCATCCAGTTGCTGTCTTCTCGAACCTGACCGCGCCGACGGAGTGTTCAGGTACCTCACCCCAATCGTATACGGTGTGTGGGAAGTGCTGCGATTTTCCCGTAGGGAGTTCTTCTTGTTCGTTCCAGCTTGATCTTGTACGCTCTACATATACTCTGTCCCCTGTTTCTACTTCGAAAGAAGAGACAGTACTTTCATAGTGTGGACCACGGCCGCTACGAAACATCCTCCATCCATCCTCATCAACTATCATCATGAACATGGAATCATCCCCATCGTTGCAAGCACCATATTGAGGAAGCAAGTCATCACTTGTCCCTGTGCTGAGCACTATACCGGAGGCTGTTGGTGTTGTGGTAATCGCGCATCCAGTCACTGATGATCCATTGAAACCTAGGACAGGAGTCTCAGAGGAGGTCATCACAGTCTTGTGCTCGAAGATGAATCTTGGCGTGGAGAAGATGGTGGGAGCTGGGCTGTCTGCCGTAGTCGGCCTGCAAGAAGCGAAAGCTGCCTCTGATGGGAAAGCAGTTTCGAAAAATGCTTTATCTGGTTCGATATCGATAGGTACCCATAACGGTCGATAGCCATGGGAGGACATGTTTGAGCTACCATCTACTTCTCCAATAGCTTGAGGATATATGTAGTGTTCAGAGAGACGTTTTATTGAGGGCTTTGGTGTCGCCGAGGCACAAAACAAAGAGTCTGCTCCCTCGTGAGTAGGCAAAGTCCCTACCCAGGAGTACTCAGTGGCATAGTCGACGTATGAGTTTGGGTATGCCAATTGCAGAACTGTGGTACTGCCAGCATTGGTGAATACAGCCATCGCCATAGCAGTACCTTTGCGGTCCTCTGTTAGATAAGGTGGATACATGTTGTCGGGCGCTCCATGCCATTGGTAGTCAGTTTGTGTCCTTGTTGTCACCGCACTCTGATTAGACAGGAAGACGATTGTGCTGATAATACCGACAGTGATCTCTGTGGTATATACGATCTGCTCCTTTGGCACCCAGGAGAGCGCCGATATTCTTGGATAGTGAACGTAACATTGAGCCTCACATGTCGAATTCATGCTCGCAGGTTGATGACTCGTAGCTTTAGCCGTTGGGAAGAAGGTATAGTTTCCTATACAGATGTCAACACTGATGTTTAGGAGTTTATGCGCTTCACAGCTCGTACCTCTAGATGAAGCCCACGCCACTTCTGGCAGGAACAAACCGAAGAAACAAAAGCCAAACATCGTTTCCCTCGTGGCGTCAAATCTACCGGTCTTGCTGCGAAACTTGAAACGGGGCTACATTTGGCAACAGTAATTTTGTAATGCTCTACCAAGATCAGTAATTGCAATAAAGGACGGAAATTGTAAGGTGGAGAAAACTCGCCTTGTCGAGAATCACATCTGTAAAACCACACTCACACCTGTAATTTCATCTTTCTAGGCCGGTATGCAGCTGAGACACCTTGAAGCCAATGTGATAGGGGACGCAAGGGTTCTTGGTCGTACAGGTTCATGCTCCAATACTCGAGCTTCTATTCATAGCGTCGTGAATTACCTTTCGGCCCCTAATGATGATATGGTGCCTCCCTTGCTTGTATTTCTTAGCAGGTATCATACACAAGAGAGATCGATACAAAAGTTTTTGTTTTTGAGCTTCTAACCCTCAGCAGAGGCAACTGTGTGATCGCTTGCAAAGACATATCGAGCGAGCAAGAGGAACAACAATAGAGCGACTACTGATCAGTATCTCTAATCTTACGAGATATCAGTAGAGAGTCTGGGCTCAGCAAGAAGTTCTTCCCTGGTGTGAGTTTTACGGGCGAAGGGTGAGTGGAATGTGGTTCGGACAGGCCGTGGCGGGGCAAATGCTTGTGCGCTGGCCACAACTGTCGCAATCTGATTACAACAAAACACTTCCTCTTTACCTTATACTTGTTCAAAGACTGCAGGGAGTATTTCAAATGGACGAGTATTCCTCGATGGAATGTTGCGTGAGCTGACAAGGATCATGGTGCCGGCTAATGTACTTTGGGCCTTGAGAAGATGGGGATGCGCCCTGACGCAATGACAACGTCGTTGCATTTTGCGATGCGTCCTTCTATTGAAACTTTCCTCAGCCTCAAGTCTGTGGCCTAGAGCAATCACCAGATCGTTTCAGTTACTTTTTGGCAGCTTCTTTTCTTTCTTTTACTGTGATTGATAGATATAAACCTCTCGCTGCCATCGCAAAGACCATCTCATTAAGGAACTCACGACACACTTCCACGACCTCAAAATGGTTAACACGAAAGGAAAAAATATCATCATAACTGGTGGAGCGCGGGGCATTGGACGTGCTACAGCACGCTACCTTCTCTCACAATCACTAAACCATCGTGTCTTTCTCATCGATCTTGATAGTGATGAGCTTGAGTATGCCGCAACCAAACACTTGTCGGCATATGCTCCAAGAGTTAGTTATGCAACAGCGAACCTCCGCATCCCTGAAGAAATTCGTGCAGCTGTATCCAAAGCAGCAGAGTTTTTCGATAGTAGAATCGATGTTTTGGTGAACAACGCAGGTACCGTGATAACGCTCCAGTAACGGCTGAGCATAAGACGAATTAACAATGTAGGTATCGCACGCGCATTCTTTACATCTGGAAACGGAACAATGGAAGACATAGCGACTGCAGAACAGTGGCAAGCATACATTGACACCAATCTAAGTGCGCCATTTTGGATGAGCCAAGCTGTCATACCGTTTATGAAAGTCCAGAATCCGAAAAATGAAGGCAAGGGCGATGAGAAACAAGAAAATGTCGATCGAACAAAGGACATAAAACGACAAGCGGAATTCAGTAGCCTTCCTAGTGACCTACATGGCAAGGGCAAACTCGACGAAGGCGGATGCATCCTTCACATCTCCTCGTTTCGCGCTCATCAGTCTGATCCTGACTGCGAAGGTTACGGCTCGACGAAGGCTGGCCTTTTGGGTTTGACGCAAGCAATGGCTGTCTCCTGTCAGCGTTGGGGTATCAGAGTGAACATGATCTCGCCAGGCTGGGTCAGCGTGTCGCACGAATGCAAGGAAGGGGATGAGGCTGCGGCCGGAACACAAGGCGCACCACATGAAGATGAGGCAAGAGATCTGGGCAGGCAATCACAGCGAAACGCACCACAGACAGCATCTCGTTGGCCGGGTAGGTCAAGGAGAGGACATTGCTGAAGCAATTGAGTATGCAATGGGTGCTGGCTTTATGAGCGGACAAGTGAGTATTCTCGTCGCTGAGATGTGTCGACAGTTGACTAATCATATGTTCGTTAGGAGATGATTCTGGATGGCGGTGCCAGTAAGAGGAAGAACCCGGATGTGTAATGATTCCCACTAGCCAATGTCGGACCAGAATTCCACAATCTTCACGTGAACTATTGCTACCTTATGTTGCTAGTGATCACCGAAATAAGCAAAACCAAGGCTGGACAGGTCACTGATGTAGACACCGACTATGTGCAAGTCACGTGAACCACCGCTGCCTTCGCTCTGCCTTCACGAAGGAAGTCGGCCTAGTTGGCAACAAATTATTATTATAAAGATATAATGAGATAACTCGTACGTTCCTTTGCCTTCGGGCATATGGTCAATGAAACGATACAGAGAAGATTAGCATGGCCCCTGCAGTAAGGATGACACGCTCAATCAAAGAGAAGCTACCAGTTTTTTTTTTGTGCGTTCGATTTCCGCATCGCTCGAGAATCTAGCTTGTTGTTTTTTTGCTTTGTCTCGATCTTGTAGTTGTGGTGAGTGAGAGGTTGGCACACAAACGGTACTTGACACTATTGATGCTACAATGTTCTTTACGGGCTGTCAATATAAGACAGATTCGTCTCTATCTAGCTGACAGTTTCTATGAACTTCGTATAGCTACACAGTGATGGTTAGCGGTGTGAAAATCTAAGATTATATGTCTATACAAAGAACATTGTGTGCGGCTTGCTGCAGACATCCACTACAGAGTTAATGATGTTGACAAATTCATTTACCTTTCTCGAGCCTTTTCGAACATTCCAATTCACATTTCCATTTAATAAAATCCGCCGTACCTACCCAAATGATCTCTACATCATTGAAATTATTAACACGACAGATGGCTGCGGTTCTTGCCGCTCAAGCAGCGTCTGCAACCCTTTTCAACCGCCACGAAAGCCATTATGAAAATTCCTCTAGCTCCAATAGTACGACTCTCGAAATCACACCTTCCTTAGGCCCTAGTTCGGGAAAGAACAATACGTACAACTCCCCGTACAACTCCCCGTACAACTCTCCGTACAACTCTCCGTACAACTCTCCGTACAACTCTCCATACGTGACTTCTACCAGAAGTCGGGCCTCACTTTCCAGTTCAGTTAGCTGGTACTCTACCCAGACATCACAACCTTCAAACACACCTCCGTGGAGCGATCTCTGGACGTTATATTGGCCTGCGTCGCGAAATTTTAATTCAAGCGTCTTGCAGTACTCCACCGTATCGACTCCGACAGGTAAGTCAGCCACAATCTCTAATACTATGACTCCAGTGCTAGCCATGCCAACTCGGACAGATCATCCAGGTCAAGAATTGTCGGACAAACCCTCCAACACTGTTGCCATGACTCCCAGTCCTATGTTTGAACAAACATTATCTTTGACCACTACGTTGCCACGACAAGGCATACTCGACGCAGTATACTTCGGCCCAGATGGAGGCCATGGCACGAGCGCGCAGGCCTCTACAGTTCTCATCACCGTGACTGCAACTCCGCCAAAATCTATGACAAGCTCTCTGAAGGATACAACGATCACTTCGAAGATCACATCGACCTTAATCAAGACGGTCAAACCGTCTTCGCAGACATCTGAGCCTTCTACGCGAACATCGACCACTGCGCAGACAGCAGCAACCTCAAGCACGTCTCACAATCCTGATATACATATGACAATTATTTCCGCAGATCCACGCTGCCCATATCCCTTGCCTGGTGTGTACTGCGGCAGGCCCAAGACGACCCTGGTTGCAGAGACCAGAGAAACTCACTTGTCCCCAACCAACGAGCCAATGGCGCCTGAGAATGATGAGAAATCTAAGTTTGCGCCTTCCTCTGGGCAGTGTCCATATCCTGGACGACAGTGCTAACGTTTCCGCTGACAGCGTGTTAGATCCAACGGTACGATATTCATGGCGACGAAGACATTAGTGCTGGTACTCGTGGCAGACATCGTTGTGCAGGCGACTGGTATCAGAGGACATTAACTTGATTGTTAAAGTGCAACGGAAGCATCATGCGGGGTGTTAGAACAGAACTTAACTTCAGTTTGAGCCCGACATTTTTATCATTAATCGATCGTTATACGTACACTATCTTCCTACGCAGCCATGTGTTCTAACTGACTCATACTGCACACCTATCGCGTGGCAGTGCCCTCTGGAATCTTCTCGCCTGCGCACTCTGCCAACAGTCTGTTCTGCACATTCTTCGCAGCACGCGCATACGCAACGACATCAACGTTTCCACCTTTACCATCCTTACCGCCATCGAAGACCTCGTAGCTGAACCACCCACGGAATCCAGTATTGAGCACTGCCCGTGCTACATCTGCAACAGGGAGATAGCCGCCGTTGTATGGCAGCGGCCTGAAGTCATGACTCCAACGTCCACGTGGCAGCAGACCATCGTCATCCCTCTCATCTTTGAGGGCTTGCGGTACCTTGTAAGCATCGCTAATCTGAAGAAGGTAGATCTTGTCCTTTGGAATTGTCTTGCCGAGGTCTTCGAGGCTCTTCTTGAACCGCTTTTCCAGCTCATCCTTTGATACGTCCTCTAGCAAGCCAGACTCCGTCCTGGGGTCTGCCCATTCACCTCCAGCGGTCTGGAACGTATCGAGACAGAGACCAATATTCGGGCGGTCGACTTGCTTTACGATGTCCCATACATCCTTCCAGTCAGGTGCATGAGTTGACCAGCACCAGTTCTCATATGCGACGCGGAACCCATTCTCCTTCAACTTGTCTGCCAGCTCCTGGAGGTCCGGCACGATGCGGCTCTTGTCCAGCTTCTCAAGCTTCGAGTCTGTCGAACCGACCTGCAGCAGATCTGTGCCTGCAGCCTTCATGATACGGATCCAGCCGTCAAGGCGCTCGAATGCATCCTTACGTTCGTCTGAGCCCTCTGGCCAGCCTTCGAAGTTGGCGAATGGCTGCAGCATCATGACGCCGAGATTGCGCTTGTCCAGCTCCTTCTTGATCGCCTCTGCAACCTTGACGAGCTCATCGTAATTCTTCGGCTCGACTTCATGGCCGAGGAGCGTCTGGCCGTAAGAGAGGATGTCGGGGAAGGAGAGTTCGACTGCGGAAAAGCCGGCTTTCGATATGGCGTCGAGACGGTCGAGAAGTGGTGGAGGGTCGTTAGGGCTGCCGAGTGAGCACGTAGCATAGCTGATCGGTATGGTAGCGAGCGATGCCAGATCGAGTCCTCCCATTGTGAAATCTGGGTTGAGCGGGTATATCAAAGGTGCCGTTGAGATTAGGTCTCAGTGAACTAAAGTTAGAGAATCTGTGAGTTGAACGTATCAGAATATGTGCATAATAGCAAATGCAATTGTCGAAGTTAATGGTTATTTCGCATGTTATACTTATGACGTCGATAGTGGAGTCGCTCCTATGACCGCATACAACTGCATGCTAGTAAAGCTCTTCAGATGCATAGACAGCTATGCTTCAGATATCACAAACCGTGCTGAATGTCTGCTGCGCTTGGCATGGCTACTTGTGCCTCCGAATTTTTGCTGTTATGATGCCTCCAACAAGGTTGAAGGCGTGGGCGCAATGTCGACGTGATGGTAGCAATGCGCTGTGTGCTTTAGTCCCATTTATGTGTTCACCTTGCTGCTCAAATCTCTCCTTTGATACTCCTGCAAGATGTTGAGAACCCTAGATGATGGCGTAGCCCAAGTACATGCCTAGAAACCTGAGCGTTGTCAACTTATTGAGTCTTATTGAGCTTCGAAGTCCAGACACGTCGCGCCACAAAAAGGACCGTGCTCGAAATTCCAGGGCTCATTGCCCAGCGGCAGCCAATCATAGGAGGGCCGACTCCGGACAGTCATTCACACATGCTGCTTGACTCTTCATTGCCCCACAACGACGTAGAGGTAGGGTGATCGCAACATTTCAGAATTTACCTGTCAGCTGTTGTTACTTCTACCACACTCATCAATAACTCTACAACGTAGACAAAAGCAGTCATGTCTGTATGTATCCATACCTAGCAGCCCGCCGCTTACCCCACCAAAAAGTTATGCTAATACAGTGACGCAGTTCTACATCGAGAACAAATCAGTTGGCGATGCTGCCAACTCAGAAGATTGGCGCATTCGCGGCTACAACCCTCTCACACCTCCTGACCTCCTCCAGAGCGAAATCCCTCAGTCGCAAAAGTCGAGAGAAACTGTTCTCAAGGGCCGTAACGAGACCGTCGAGGTCGTCCAAGGCAAGGACAAGAACGGCAGACTTCTCGTAGTCATTGGCCCCTGCTCCATCCACGACCCCAAAGCCGCCCTCGACTACTGCGATCGCCTCATCAAGCTGAAGGAGAAGTACCAAGATGACCTCCTCATCGTCATGCGCTCTTACTTGGAGAAGCCTCGCACAACAGTTGGGTGGAAGGGTCTCATCAATGACCCGGACATTGACAACACTTTCAAGATCAACAAGGGTCTCCGCGTTTCAAGACAACTCTTCGTTGATCTGACTGAGAAGGGCATGCCTCTCGCTAGTGAGATGCTGGATACCATCTCTCCTCAGTTCTTGGCCGATCTTTTGAGTGTCGGTGCAATTGGCGCCAGGACGACCGAGTCTCAGCTTCACCGGGAGCTTGCTTCTGGTTTGTCCTTCCCTGTCGGCTTCAAGAACGGCACGGACGGTACCCTTGATGTAGCTGTCGATGCCATTGGCTCCGTCAAGCACCCTCACCACTTCCTTTCTGTTACCAAGCCTGGTGTTGTTGCCATTGTCGGCACTGTTGGTAACGACGACTGCTTCGTCATCCTGCGTGGTGGAAAGAAGGGCACAAACTACGACGAGGCAAGCATCAAGGAGTCGCGCGAGGCTCTTGAGAAGAAGGGTCTCAACGCGCGGTTGATGATCGACTGCAGCCACGGCAACTCGGAGAAGAACCACAAGAACCAGCCCAAGGTCGCACACGTTTTGGCTGAGCAGATCGCAGCTGGCGAGACCGGTATCATGGGCGTGATGATCGAGAGCAACATCAACGAGGGTAAGTTTGTTTCCAAAACACTAATGTGCTGCATGCTAACGCAACTCGTAGGCAACCAGAAGGTACCTAAGGAAGGCAAGGAGGGTCTTCAGTACGGTGTCTCCATCACAGATGCTTGCATTAACTGGGAAGACACCGAGAAGGTTCTCGAGGAGTTGGCTACTGCTGTCGCAAAGAGGAGATCGCTGCGCAATGGTACCAACGGTCAGTAGAACTTTCTTTCTGTTTTCACGATTGTTTACGCTCGAAGCGCGGCATTGGGGCAGGTCGGCGTTTACCGGTGCTTGAGTGCAACATTGATGACCATATACCACGCATGCGACCATGCACAAATGCAAAAGTTTGATTTCACAACTGTCCCGTCCTGCAGGGAGCATACCAAAACTAGACATTACTCGTAGAATGCTTGCAGATATCACACAGGTATACGTCAGTCTATATGGGCTGGGGATGGTGATCCTCATGACAACGCGACCTTTAACGCAAATGTTTTGTGAAGACCGAATACGCCCTACACGTCCCGCCGTGTCATCCTCCTGCCTTTTCTTGTGGTTTTCATCTTTCACCAATCTTCAAGTGTTCAACGTGATTCACAATCCTCGGCTGTTTCTGATTAATGGCCTTACAGCAGGATGGGATGGTTTTTACTGATTAGCCTTGACCTAGATAGACAAATTTGATTTGACCATAATCTGACCAGTTCTGGTGGTAGAAGCAATTCGGCAGTTAACAATTTCCAGGGCCTCAAAGTTTATGATTGAATTGAGGAGCGAGTGTCGAAGATATCTAGGAATTAACCTCAATTTAGTCGGAAACTGAGGGGCTGGTTCCTCTTTTGCTTTTGTTCTCTGGCCGACCCAGTTAGAGCAATGCCATGTTGTACGCTTGCTATTTGCACATCAAATAGTCGTCCCGTTATATCGTTAGCTTTGTCTCTACAAAGGGTTTGTTTTGACCTCTACCAACATGCACATCAAACTAGAAATACTGGAAGAGAATACATTGGACTCCAGTGTATTCTCTTCAAAGCCTCTTCTTGACTCGATGAGCATATTTCCCTGGCAACATGAAATTAAAACCTGCGGCAACAACATAAGTTCAGAGTCTGGATAGCCAGAAGAGACGCGAAGAGGTTTTTTCCGGAGACCTGGATTGCAAGCTGGGTTCAGGAGGTCTGCTTGCATTTATCTGTGGTCGAAGCAGTCCGGTTCCTACCAGAGCAAGCTACTATTATTGAGAATATTCCCACATAGACCATATAAAATTTCAGACTGTTGGATAGTGGTTCATGGATGGTTGTCATCAAGATGTTGAAGCACGGTCAATGGCCCAAGCGCATCGGCCGTGCCCGGAGAGCGACTCCGAAGCTCTATCTCGAATGTTGACATCACTCATCTCCATCAAACTTCAATCGTCACCAACATCATAATTAACTATGGCACGGTTATCAGGTTTACAAAGAGACGTGTTGTCTCTTTACCGGCAATGCTTGCGAGCTGTAAGAGAAAAGCCTTCGGTATGATCATTACAGCTTTGCGCTTCCGATGCACGTCACTAACAAATGTAGAATACGCGATCACACTTTCGAGAATTCGCAAGGTACGTGAAATTTCGCAAGTTCATAGCATACACTAACCAGTTCTGATTCCAGAGCCGAGTTCCACAAGAACCAGGGTGTTGGCAAGAAGGATTTTGGGACGATTGAATACCTCCTAAGAAGAGGACGGCGGCAGCTCGAAACATACCAGGACCCAGGCATCCGCGACCTCCACTGAGTTGAAGCCTACCGAATCTTCCAGTTCAATTCGATCAGCTTCCGGGCAGCCCATGTTCTGGTGTAGGACAATTGAAGTCGATTCGACCGAAACCTCACGTGACGCTCTTGGCCGAAACTTCGAGAGGGCTCCTTTTCACATGCTCTGACCCTGCATACTGCGAATCTCCAAGATATGGTTGGATATCGTAGGAGACTACGCAATTCATTGCCAGAAACGCTATCGCGAACAGACAACGTGATCGATGGCATCGCTGAACGTTATGGCATCGAAGAATCTAGAATCATCCCGAGCAATCTCCGAGCATCTTCATGTATCTATCACTCCACCTTGACGACAGTGTGAGATACTGCCTAGCAGACTCACGATGGTTCTCGAATACAATTTCCGAGTATATATACCTCTTGATCAACCCTCTCTGGTCCATCATCAGAACAACAATCATCAGCTCTTCTATGCAATCACTGCGCACATCAGTTCGCCGAGGTCCACAACAGCTCAACCGCATCACCAAACCAACAATCGCACGCAGTTTCACACAAACACCCGCGAAGATGTCTCTCTTCCCACGCTTCACTCAGGAGTTCGCTCCCATCTTCCGCCTCTTTGACGAATACGATCGTCAGGCATTCCGCGATGTCGATCGTCAATTTAGCAACACTGTTCGCTCCTTTACCCCTAAGTTTGACGTAAAGGAGACAAAAGAAGCCTATGAGCTTCACGGTGAACTTCCTGGCGTCGACCAGAAGAACGTCAACATCGAATGGACCGACAACAACACCCTGACCATTTCCGGCAAGCATGAGCACGTCCGCGAAGAAGGCCAACGTCCTACCGGATTCATTGAGGGCGGAGAGGAGCAGAAGCAAATCGAGTCTCCAGGCTCCAAGGACGAGAAAGCTCATCAGCCCAGGGTCGAGGACGAGTCTGCCGAGTCTGCGAACAAGGGCTCTCAGGTCGCCAAGCAGTCCGAGCAGCAGCAGGTCACGAAGCAAGAATCGCCCAAGCACAAGTACTGGGTTAGTGAGCGCTCTGTTGGATCCTTCCACCGCAGCTTCGCTTTCCCTGCTCGGGTCGACCAGGATGCTGTAAAGGCCAGCCTGAAGAACGGTATCCTCAGCATTGTTGTCCCTAAGGCTGCTGCGCCCCAGTCGAGGAAGGTCAACATTGAGTAACCAACTATTCGACGAACCAGAACAAATTCTTACGATCGGAAACGACTTTGATTTCAGGTGTGGGCAAAACGATGGATTGGTTTGTCACTCCTTTTTTTAGTGTACGGCATAGCGTTGGTGTTTCTTTTCTGAAGTATTGTGGCACGTAACGGAATTATTTTCACTTTCACTTCGATACAACATAATCTACGGAATAAACTTGTTTGGGCATAATGTATGTAAGGCAGTAGTAACAACAACATTCATTCCTCATACCCACATGCTACGCTGCTCCAAGGTGATGTCATCCCAACAAAGTCCGAGGCTTACTTGACTGCTCACACGTAGAAGTAAACCCCATGCATCAAACTCCACACAGGGCCGAGCGCTATGTTGCTGTCGATCAATGCCCAACACCCAACATGCACACTCCAGGAGCTACCCATCACCCCTTCAAGCATACTGCATATCGCTCCCCCGCAAACCTATACGTCTTTTAACCAAAGCCGAAGATATCCAAATCCAGCGTCTCCACATCTGAGGGGAAAATAATACGAAGCCTTCTACTGCACAACGGACAACGGACGAACAGTGGCCCACCGCACCTCAACAAGACAGACAACACACATTAGCATTAGGAGACAGTACATTAGTCTCCGAAGCTTTCCGGCTTGGTTTGAATTCTCTCAACACGACAGAAGTGGTCGGTGTGGATGTGGGTCAAAACAGGTGGGACACAGGGATCGGTATTTGAACCTGCGTTGGCATGGCGGTTGGAACCGCTAGTGGGTTTGATGATCGCGGTTCGGCATTTGAATTACTCGATTTGTTCCTGCTAAAGATGTGGGGTTGAGGCTGAGTCCGAGGGCGAGGGATGGTAGTGTGACCAAGTTGCAATGAAGTGCATCTAGATGCTTGGGTTTTAGTGGAGTATGGTGTCGGCATTGAGAGGTGAGGTCATGTGAACTTGAGATAGGGAGAGGAATAGTGGTGTCGTTTTTGGCACTGGTGGATTATTGTGCAGTAAGTTTGCAATTTTTTTTTCACTGGTGCTACTTTGTATGCATATACCGAATTTTGTCCATGCAACGGATCTATGTGCTTCTTCGACAAATTCCATAGAATCTCTTCGATCTGTCTTTTGTTATGTGAGAGCTGAAAGACTGTCCAGATATTGACGTTCTGTTTTGCATGTTATTGATGACACAGTATTCTATCAACCTGGCGGTCTTTCGAGAGGATGAGATTGAGCAATTCCAAATTGTGTTGGCTACATAAATAGATACTTTGATGTAGCAGATTTCGTTGCAGATGCATGAAGTCTACATTGTCTCAAACTGGAGGAGTTTTTTTTTTCTGTTAGAGTCGTGTTGGGGTTTCACTGCTGCAACCGTAAATCTAGCGGCCAGCGCGATTTCTCAACACTTCATCCACAATCAACCGCACTATCGAAATCAATGAGAAATAAACATGTAGATAAGAATTGAATTTGGGTATCGAATCGTGATAATCGTAAAGAAATATTCGCACCATGTACATAGCCAACATACAAGTGTGTACAATGAGCTACTGATGCTCAACAAATGCCTGTTGAACCATCTCTTCCAACCAATGCATCTAATGTCCCATAGCAGGGCCAGCGTTTGCCGCGTTGATCTTGGCAAACTGCTTGTTCTCCTTTTGCCACTTGCGTGCAAAGCGGACACCAAAGCCGTGCTCGAAGACCTGGCGAATGTTCTCAAGCGGCATTCCCCTGACCTCGGGGAAGCAGAATACAACGAAGACGAAGCCGAAGAAGCAGATACCAGCGTAGAAGCCAAATGCGCCAGATGGTGTGATGCCCTTCATCATGGTGAGGAAAGTGGATGAGATGATGATATTGGTCGACCAGCAGACCACAGTGTTCAACATAGTACCAACAGCTCGGACTTCTTGTGGAATTAACTCCGTGCCTATCCAGGCAATAGTGGCTACTCCGGAGCTGTAGAAGGCGACGAAAAGGATGATGGTAACAATTAGAACAATACCGGGCCAGCCAATCGACGGATCTTCAACCTCAAGAGTACTGAGGTTGATGGGAATGTAGGAGAACGAGACGGCAGCAACAACGAGGCAGGCTGTCATTCCAAAGACTGTGACGAGCAGAATCATGCGACGGCCAAACTTGTCAACAACAACCAAGTTGACCAGGGAGAAGACGAAGTTGGTTGCGGAGACAGTGATGGCGACAGCAGTAGCGTTGGAGAATCCGACAATCTTGAAGAGAGTGGCGCTGTAGTACATAAGTGTGTTGAAACCACTGAGCTGAGAAATGGCCATGATAGTGCAGGCTGTCAAAACAGCGCGGAATGTAGCGAGATTGGTGAAAATGCGAGCCAGTGTCTTGAAAAACGAGTCGTCAACCATGGTCTGGGTAGCCTCCTGAATGCTCAGCTCGATCGAGGTGATTTTCGCGCGGCGCTGCTGCTCAGTGGAGGTCGGGTAGATGCGGGTAAGGACAACACTGGCCTCATCCACCTTTCCATGCGCGACAAGTTGACGGGGAGATTCCGGAACAGTTGTGAGCAGACCTGCAAGAAGAATGGCGGGCGCCGCACCAATGCCCACAGTAGCTCTCCAGGCCTGCGAGTTAGCGCCTCCAACTTGTGCAAATCCGGCACCGATGGCTGAGGCAAGGAGTTGGCCGAAAGTGACAGACATCTACATCCAGAATTAGCATAAAATCTTTTTATAAAAAGATTTGGGGGGGGGGGGTTCTTCAAAAAAACAATCGAACCTTCATCTAACTCAGGGCTTACAGCATTGGAAGCGACTTACATTATTAAAAGCAATCATTCGCCCTCTGTATTTGGCAGGACTCAATTCACTAATATAAAGAGGCACAACCATTGCGGCGCTGCCTACACCGAGTCCGACAACGAAGCGGCCGATGGCGAATTGAGGGAGATGGTAGGAAGCGGTCTGTAGAACAGTTCCAATGACGAAGACGATGCAGGCGAGGAAGATAGGCAGCTTGCGGCCGAATCTGTCGGCAATGGTACCAGCGATGACAGCGCCAATAAGGGCACCGCCAGATGTGAGGGATGTGACAAGCTCCTGCTCCGAAGATGAAAGCTCATGGCCGAGAGATGTACCAATTGTGACGAGGACGGAGGAAATGTATCCAGTATCATAACCTGTTGCTATTAGAATGGTGATCAGGAGTGGGAAGCCTTGTCAACCGTACCGAAAAGCAATCCTCCTAATGAAACAGTGATGGAGATCAGCCAAGCAGCCTTTGAAGCTGCTGTAGCCTCGATGGCCGAAAGCTCGGCGAGAAGGTCGTTGTGCTCTGAACTTGTAGAGACATCTTCGATCTTGTCTGCGGTGTTGTTGTCGAACTTCATGTCCTTCTTTTCATCGAAGGAGTTGGTTTCGTAAGCCATGGTGGAGTAGTGGCGAAGTGATGGCCGAGAGGATGGTCGTATTGGAGAGCAGGAAGGTGCTGTCGTTGTCCAGTTCAGTGAGACCCGGTGATGAAACAAAATCCAATGTGAGGAAACGGTTCGTACTTTATGCTTTCGAGAGACTGGGACAACCGGTAGGGCACAACCGTCATACCACACTATCACACTTCAGGAGTTGCTACGTTTAGACCCATGTGCCTCTATGTGGTCTGTGAGCACGCACAACTCGCATGCCACAACCGATAGCTTCCCCAGATTCATCTCTCCGCAAATCATCGGTCCGATGGTGCCAGACCAGGCAAGCCAATCCCGGGGCAGTGACGTGGGGGGAGGCATGGCACCCACAGGAAGGGTCATGGCATGGGAATTGCAATTAGTGCAATGCGCCTCTGCCGCGCGTTGAGCCGAGAGCCTCACGCATTACGCACCGTGTCTAATAGCGCGGCGCTGCATTGGCTCAAGTGGGCACGGCTGTCGAGACGACCAGCGGCTGAGAGTTGATTGGACCGGGCCACCACCAAGAGTGCGCGACGGCATTGGCATCCACATTGGAATGCGAGGCAAGTCTCCCCTTACGTCCGCGGGTCTAGCATGCTCAAGGCTCGTTTCAGGGTAACTTGGATGTCGGTAGTGTGAAATACCGCATAGTGTGACGTCACATTGTACACGGTGGAATAAGTGATCCGAGCTGCTATACGCTTTACTGTGTAACCCGACCACCAGGCGCTGGACCCACAGCAGCACAACGTCGTCAAACCGATCAAACCCGAATCAATATTTTTGAGGTCCGTAGGATCTTGCGGCTCAATCACTGTATGATGTAGGTGTAATCGATGTGCGTTGAGCCTCAATTTTAGACGTTGATGCCGAGCCAGTTTCCTGTACGCCTTACCCAAACTAAGCATGTCTAGAGGATTCTATCAGTGCCTCATAACAAAGTCACCCCACCCGAGTTCGTGACAATGGTCAGGCAAATGACAATGTTGCTGTGCACGGTTCTGGGTCACGAGCCTCAGTGCATGTAAATGACGATATTGAACGGACAAGAAGTTCATTGAACTCTATGTGGACTAACACGATAAGCAATTAACCCCAGACGTCAGCTTTCCACTTTCCTCTCTTCTTCAGGCTATCTGCCCATGCTTTGATTTCGCTTTCACCAAGCCCTTTTGCCTGGCTCACTGCGTGCTCCATCTTCATATCTACTTCGCGAGCCATGCTGGCCTTTCCGCAAATGTACATGTTGGCGCTAGCATCCAACATCTCAAGGACTTCGCTTGCATATTCACCAACGCGGTCCTGAACGTACTTCTTCGGCCCGTCTCGTGAGAACGCAGTGACGATTTTGAGCTTATCACCCAGTTCACTTTGGATCTTCTTGAGCTCGTCTTGGTAGATGAAATCGTCCTTGTTACGGCAGCCGAAGAACAGCAAAATTTTCCCGACAGGTTTGCCGATGGCATGCAATTTTGCGCGCTCCTGCAAAAAGGCGCGGAATGGTGCGAAGCCAGTCCCTGCGCTAATAAGAACAAGTGGTGTGGAGGATGTGATCGGCAGCTTGAACTTTGATTTGCGCACATGGGCCAGAACCTTGGATCCTTGCAGTCCCTGACTCTCGCTCATTCGTTGGTATGTTGGTGTGGGGACAGTGGCGTTGGATGCAACATTGGAAGCGGAGAGGAGGTAGTTCGAGGTCAGGCCGTGGATGACCGATTGAGATGTGTCGCCGATAGCCTTGTTGACGACCAGAGCAGTCACGGCGATACGACGAGGGGAGATGACGGAGCTGGAGGAGATGGAGTAGTAGCGGGGCTGCAGTGACAGCAGGTTTTCGATGATGAATGCAAGGGGAAGTGATGTCCATGGCGCAGTAGGACTGGCGAGCTGCAAAAGTCGAGCAAGTGTGATGTGTGTAGTAGCGGTGAGTTGTTCGTAACGTTCGCGGTTCTGGCCAATTTCGAGAAGTGTTGCCTTTGCTTCGGCTGTTGGTGCGAACTGTGCAATCTCCTGTACTGTCTTACGTGCCACTGGAGCACAGATTTCGAGGTGGTGACGGAACACAGCCTCGAGAGTTGTGGGCGAGGGGACCTTCGGTTTGACAGAGTCGTTTTCGCTTGTTACGCTGAAAGACTCGTGTCTCCTTGATTGTGCTCCAAGTACGTTCAGGAGTCGTTCGATCTCCTCATCAGGGTTGCACGGCCAGATGCCAATGTGGTCGCCAGTCTTGTACACCATATCGTGAGTCCCCAGATCGAGCTCCAGGTGTACGCAGTTTCGGTCTCCAGCAGCGAAAAGCTCATGGGCGCTTCGGATGGTCAACGGTATGATGGCAGATTGTGTAGATGTTTGCTGGTGGATCAATGATGCAGCAGTGTTTGAACTCGTATCGTTCGTTGTCTCGCCGCTGAACTTGAGCTCGATCGTTGGTTGGTATTCGACGGTCTTCTGCTCAAACCCAAGCTGACGGAACAGAGTGAAGAGGTCGTCTTTCCATGCCTGGAAGTCTTCCTCTGTTCCACCATTTGCGTCGTCTGCTTTCTGTCGGGGCATGAGAGCATTGGACCCAGCGTTGTCAAGCGCGTCGGCAACAACATCAAGTACACGGTTGTAGTACTTGTAGTTGCTGTTACCGAGACCAAAGGCAACATATCGTAGGGCTTCAACCCTAGTGTGCTTATCCTTCACCTGTTTGATCCAATCCCAAAGTCCAGCAGTGTTGTCGCTAGGGTCGCCCTCGCCGTATGTGCTGAGAATGAAAATGGCGAAGTGTGTCGATTGGATTTTAGCGATGCTGTCGGCGTCGTAATCGGACATGTCTGCGACCAGCGCGTTGATGCCGAAGTGTGACAGACATTCGCGTCCGAGAGTCTCTGCGAACCGTTCCGAGGTACCGGACTGAGAGCCCCAGAAGATGACGCATTGGTAGTCGCCCTCTGCCATCTTTTGGGCGACATCTCGAGTTGCAACCACTCTGCCGCTCGATGCACCGTCCGCTAACTGTGGCTTCTCAAACCAAATCCCATGGTGAGGATCTGGCTTGTCCCAGACACGGCCACGAGTGATGTAGCCTAGAGCAGAGAGGAGGAAGAGGAGGACGGCAACACCATCAGCAGTACTCGATGGCTTGGCACTCTGGACTGCTGGCGAAGCTAGGATCGACTGAAGCAGAGGGTTCAGTGTTGTGCGGAGATCCGACAAGTCGACTGGAAAACTGAGTGACTCCATGTTGTAGTAGACAGAATGGACAGTGGAATCCACAGGGCCGTAGGGCTCGTACTTGAACTTTTTCTACGATAGCACTGAGGCTCAAAGATCCCGACAATGTCCTTTCTGATACTGGATGGGGAGAACTTCCAACTCTGCCTTCGTATCCATTCCTGTCAAAGATAATTCCCACGAGCTTTCTACGTCTTGCGTGTGACTTGTTGAACTCCAGACTAAGGATTAGATCTGCTCCACATTTGCCCCGACTTTGACACTTACCCCACGCCCACCCCGCATTTGCACTGCCGGGCGCACATGATCCGCCCAGCAATCCGCGTTCGATCTGGTAAAGTTCTCCGTACACTTCTGTTTCGAACACACGGTCCACTTCGTTGCATCTCGACTCTTCGTGTGGAAAAGGTCTCGTTCAGCACTTAAGGGCTATTCAGTCTTCTTAAACAGTCGATATCACTCGAGTACTCTGAACCTCCAGAGCCGTTCACCATGTCGACAACGACTCTGATTCTCACAAGTCCTTACGCAGTTGCGCTAGGCGCTTGCGTTCTTCTTTACTTCGTCGTATACCCCGCTATCGTCTACTTTCGCGATGCCAATGGTCAGTATTCCCGCTTTTGCCCCCCGCACTCGTTGTATGTCGGCAGACATTCGGCGAAACGCTATAACCCAGGGTATGTTTGATAGACTCTTACTGACTGAGCCAGGCCTTCGTCGATATCCCAACTTCCATCCGCTTGCTGGTGTCTCCAATGTCCCCTTCATGGTGCTCGCCCACACTGGCGCCCGCTCTACCTATCTTGAAAAGTTGCACCGAAAATACCCAGTGCTCCGCACCGGTCCCAACTCTTTGTCGTACGGTGACGTACGTGCGATCAAGGACATCTACGGCCACAACACACCTTGCACCAAGGATGGAGCGTATGTGATCACCGCCGGATCCCACTACCACCTTGCCGATGTCATCGACAAGCACGACCACGCCCGCAAGCGCAAGACACTCAGCTCTGCGTATGCCATTAAGAACCTGGAGGGTTGGGAACACAAGGTTGCCGACAAGACCGAGAGGCTCATCAAGCACATGGACAAGTGCTGCACTGCACCTCTGGCTCCTGGTGAACTCCCCAAGCCTGAGGATATCAACCTCGACTACCGAAAGTGGACAAACTTCTTCACCCTCGATGCCATTGCCGATATTGGACTGTCTGAGAAGCTCGGATTCTTGGATCAGGGTACCAGCATGGTAACTGGACGGAAAACCGACGGCGAAAACTACCAGTGCGATCTTCGACCTGCTCTGTACCAAACTGCTCGCAAACAATCGCTTCTGATCTGGCCCTACCAGTGGTACCCAACAATCAACAAGCTTGTCGACATCTTTCCCTTCTACCGCCGTATGACCAACTACGCAAAGGAGTGGGATGGTATTCCCAACGAGCTCGCACACCGCAGACTGCAGCGTTACCGCGCTGGTGAGAAGACAGATGACTTCTTCCAGGCGTTGATGGAGGACAAGAACGGATCCCCCAACAACCTTGAGTGGGGTGAGATCGTTGCCGAAGTCAGCATTATGTTGAACGCTGGCTCAGCAACAACTGCCATCGCCATTGCGAATGCTACACTGCAGCTTATCAAGCACCCGGAATGCCTGAGGAAGCTGAGAGAAGAACTCGACGCCGCACTCGAAGACGACGAGGAGGTTGACGAGACGGGTGTCATCGCCTACGACACTGTCAAGCACCTGCCGTACCTGCGCGCTTGCCTCGACGAATCGCTCCGACTCTTCACACCCACACCTCACGGTCTTCCACGAGAGACACCTGCGGACGGCGCCAACATCCTCGGTAACTACGTCCCTGGTGGCGTTACCGTTGCCATGTCAGCCCACGTTGCCCACCGACAAGAGTCTATCTTCCCACAAGCCGACCAGTACATCCCAGAGCGTTGGCTTGGCGAGGAGGGTAAGGCTCTGCAACCTTACTTCCTCTCCTTCTCTGCTGGCGCACGTGGCTGCATTGGCCGCAACATTTCCTACCTGGAGCAGACCGTCGTCATGGCTAGTCTGCTACGCAGATACGATTTTGCGCTGAAGACTCCGGATTGGGACATTGAGCGATTGGAGACAATGAACTGGATCCTGGGCGAGATGCCGGTCAAGGTCTGGAGGCGAGAGAGGAAATCCGCACTGAGCGGTTAGTGGCCTGGCAGTGCACCCGTTTTTGTGATTTAGCGTTTACTCGTTGCATACGTGCAGTTTCTCTTCAGCATTTTGCGGGGCAAAAGTGGGGATAGATCAATGATTCTTCTTCGACTCCAATATTGATTCACAAACCTTCGTGAAAGTTGTGTGCAAGCTCGTGACGTAGCGTTTCGGTCGTTGACCCGCGAACTCTGATTGGTCTTCGCGACTCACCCCACGTTCTTTGACAAACACTGAGAACTGTTCCAGGCTCCGAAAACGGCATTCGATCGGGTCTGATACCGTGTCCAGTATTGGCGCTCAATAATTGGGACAATGTCGCATCAGTTGTGACGGCTTGAGTGAAAGCTTGCTCCAGAATCACCACGCTCAACCTATGAGATCACAAATGCTTACAATGGTCGCAGGTGGGTGAACCCAGAAAGCGACGGGAGGTCAGTCACAAAGAGAGCGACCTCAGTGTGATGGTCGTGTATCACTGAACCTCGACTGCACCCGGAATAAATTTAGATAGCATGTAATAGCAGTGTCCAGTCAAAGCAATAATACGCTGTTCCAAACTACAGATGGATATAATTGCTCCCACAATTGCAAAATGATACGCGTGCAGGCATTTCAATCTTTAGCTGTGGAAGAAGACACTACGAAATCATGACAGTATTCCCTAGAGATTTTACACAACACGAAGAAGCTCGATAGCTAAACACTTGTGTAGCACCTTTTAACTTAGAGAAATATGACAATAACATTATTGTATGTTAAGGCTGCTTTAGATACATGCTTGTAGTAAAACCATGTTTCTCTATTACTAGATCGCTCAGGCCTCAGGACCTGACGCTAGATACCTTCTAGTAAATAGCAGCAGTGTTATGTTGCGTCAACGTACAAAACGTTATAGTGCTCCTGGGAGGTATTCGGTCAACAAAAACGAGCTTTTTCGCGTAGTCTCCAGCACTAGACCATTAGGCGATCCTCCCAGGAAAGTCACTCAACGGTAAGACGAGGGTAGACGTAGAGTCAGCATAAGCAACATCACTCAAGAATTTGCAAGGTATTATTGTACAACTGAGTAATGGTTCATTGTTGATTCAAGCTGACCACTGCTCTTTTAAGTCCGTTATGACCTTGTCAGTCCTCCATCCTATCCTTTTCTGCAACTCTCTTAAATATTCCACACACGCCTCTTGTTCTGCCTTATCTGTAACGTACGCGCCACATGCGCTCAAAATGTGACTACCCTGGAACATGGCGTTACCGCAGTGCTCATTGCTGATACCATAACCAATCGTTATCCGTATGTGCTTCCGTATTAACGCGTCTGTTGCCTTGCGTGCGCGAACTCCTGCAAGCCCGACCAGCGAGGCGTTGGGAGAGTATATTGTGAGAATGATTTTGCACAAGTGGTAGTACTGTAGGCCTACAGCAACCACACCCTGTGTGCAAGGAAGGTCGGGCCATTTACCATCGAACCTTTCGCCGGCGTCGGGCTCGACGTGGATTGCGCAGAATGTCCAGGGCTTTGTGCGTTCCCATTCGTCCACTTCGGCATGTAGCTCGACCCACTTCTCCTTCGTAAGACTGTTGGTGTTGGCTTCTCCACTGTCCTCAAATATATTCTGAAGTACCGTTGCAAAGAGGAAAATGATACGATTTGTCCACGACTCATCATCGAACTCGTGAAACACGGAGGAGTGGCGGTAGTTGTCGAGACTAAGGTTGAGGGGCTGTTGCGATGTGAGGGACACATAGATGTGTTGGCGCAACGACACCCAACTTGCTGACTCCCTTAGCCCCCCATCTGCGGCAAAAGACGATATACTGTTTAATATTCGAGCTGTGCCAAAGTGATGGCATTGTTCATCTGCATCGCCCATCTCTTCGTGTAGTCGTAAGAGAATCACAGCGACCAGAAAGTTTTCATCCCAATGTGCGAGTGGGTCTTCCAGAGCAACAATGAGAGCATTCAGACACTGGTCAACGTAGGGCTGCGAGTGATCCTCCGGCATCTTACCCATAAGCCACAGGTGTCGTGCTGCTAGTCCAAGGATGCCATGTAGGATGACTGGGAAGTGTGCTGCACGCTTGGGTACCTCTTTTGCAAAGTGGCAACGCGGATCGCACACATCTATCCAGCTTGTGCAGTAGACAATGTAATGGTGAAAGAGCCTAGCTTCGTAGGCATTGTTGACTGGCCACTTCGGTGTTAAGGATGATGAGGGACTGAACGCTGTAGAGTTGTAGGGCGATATGCTGTGGATGGACTCAAGAGGGCTCTTCTTGACAATGTGTGGCGAAGACGACGCCCGAGGATTTGAACCAGGACTATTGTGCCAAGCGCTCGTCTTCTGAAGGAGGTCGGATAGCGAGTCATTTCTACCAGGGTGTTGTATCTGGTAGTCACCTGGGGAGATATGGTCCAGGGTAGTTGTTCTGCTCAGCACGTCGTGGATAGAAGGTAGACCATCGCTCTCGCTGAAGACAGGCACAGAGATGCTTGAGAACGGAGAGCGGTCATTGAACGACAATACCAAGTCCGTCGTAGCAGCGGTTTGGTCAAAGGGACTGTCGTTATGCAACTGAACCTTCAAATTGTCCTTCGACTCATCTGAAGCAGTCTCTGGTTCGGCTTCGACCTGGACATCTGCCTGTTGAGGCAGTACCACATCGTCGCCGTCTGTGTTGGGCGCAAAAAAGTGTACTATCAACGAGACAAGTCAGCTCAGTCTACTTGCCTCATTGGGATATGCGAACTCTCATTCATTGCAGATCGACCCGGGCCTGTAGGAAGTAGGTGGTATCAGCTTACACAACTTGGGTATCTCAACCCATGTCTGCCCAGCGCCAAACTCTAGGCTCTGCTCAGCGGAGCCAATGTCCTCGCCGGCATTGAATTTGACAGCTTTGACAGGTCGGAAGCGAAAGGCATTCCCCCTGATGCAGGGTCTCTTTCTTTCGGTGCAGTACTTGCATTTGTCGGTATCGCGGAGCTTGACGCCTGAACGGGATGAGACTTAGTACGGTGAAGATGCACACACATTTGTGTCACAACAGAAGGATCTTACATTTGATGTGACGCTCCCTGCACGCTTTGCTGTACACGCATACTCAGTACTACGTCATAGACGAATGCGGACCTTACTCGCGCACTGGGATGAAGGGGTCACAAACCATCCGCTTCGTTGCCGCATGTCCCTGATTCTGCGATACTTCTGGAAGGCGATCTGAGCACGGCGACGGGTGGAGTGAGAATCGTCAAAATTGCTAGATTTGAAACCGGGAAACGGCTCCCGTTTTGTTCGGACTCGAAACAAGGGGACGGAATTGATTAACCCCGCAACCTGCCCCAGACTTTCCTGGAGCCGCACTAGACTAAGCTGTGGGTTGTGGGTGTGGGGGAGGGCGGAGATGCCGAGGGTGAGTGCAGGTGATCGGATGCTGGGCGTTGTTCCAGGCCTAGAAAGCCGGCACGCACTGCCAAGTGAGAATTCATTGATTACGTATAGTTTGGCACCATACTGGAAATGGGAAGCCGATGCCTGACAGCTGTTCGTTGCGACGAAAAGGCGTGTTTCTCATAGGTATCAACATCTTGTGGCATTAGCATGAACCGAAGACACGACACAAGAAAGATCGCTGTGTGCTAAAGCGACAGCGACAGTCTTCCAATTAATTGAACATGCGGTCATCTTGCACCCACTGCATCTAATTAGCATCGGCAAACCTTCCTGACCTGCACCGGCCGAGACGCGACTCGATGCAAGGCCTGGACATCCTTGACGCTATGGATCCCCTAACCATGGATCTGCGTAATTGACTAACTCATTCTCACGTGCGAAAACCTCCTCCGACGCTACCAAAACCTCCCCCGAACACATGTTCACCACATGTGTCTATATAACTTACAGTCGTCTTCCACGCCGTAACGCGTGTGACCGCCCGGCTCCCAACGATGCCCCTCACGACTCCCCCACCCCCCACTACTGCTGTCAATCTGTCCTCTCGAGGACCTTATTCGCCAATAAAAAGAGCTGGATAAAGTCATGAAGCAGTTGCGAAAACCTCCTCCGAGCATCGTGGAAACCTCTATAGCTCAGCACACAAAGAATATAAAATCAGTGGTTTCGCGATGTTCAAATCCACCTTCATTCTGCGCCTCTATTTTTCTGCACCCTGAAGTTTGAATCCCACGATTTTTCCAGATCATCACAATGGCACCACGCAAGCTCCAAGTCGCAGTTGCAGGCCTCGGCCGTATGGGCGCTCGTCACGCCCTCAATTTTCTGAACAGCACACCACGAGCTGAGCTCGTCGCTGCTTTCTCTCCAGACGCCAAAGAGCTCGAGTGGGCTAAGACAGCTCTCGCACCCCACGGCGTCACACTCTACGATGACTACAAGAAGATGCTCGAGCATAAGGGTCTTGAGGCTGTCTGCATTGGCACAGCCACATCTGTACACGCTGAGGAGGCCATGCAAGCGATGGACAAGAACTTGCACGTGCTTTGCGAGAAGCCACTTTCGACCAGCGTCAAGGTCTGCCAGGATGTCGTTGACCATGCCGCGAAGAAGCCTGAATTGAAGGTCATGTGTGGCTTCTCCAGACGATTCGATGCTAGCTACCGCGACGTCGCGGAGAAGATCGAGGCCGGCAAGATTGGTCGCCCAACTATCCTGCGCTCACAGACCTGTGATAAGCACGATCCGTCAGGTACATGCACCCAGCTCGATATTGAGTGGCACGACTAACACGCAACAGGGTTCTTCGTCGCCTACGCAGCATGGTCCGGTGGTGTATTTGTCGACATGTCTGTGCATGACATCGACCTGACACTATGGTACTTTGGCTCCCACATCGTGCCGAAATCGATCTCTGCCTACGGCGTCGTGGCCGCCCAGCCCGGCCTAAAGAAATACAACGACTACGACAACGCAGTCGGCATTGTCGAATTCTGGGACGGCCGCATTGCACACTACTACGCCTCGCGCATGATGCCTCACGGACAGGAGGACGTCACAGAGATCATCGGCACAGAGGGCAAGTTGACTGTCAACTTAAACCCTCAGAAGAACTTGGTCAACTACTACCACAACGGCGGTATCACGAGGGAGGTGCCTCATGATTACTGGGGGAGGTTCGAGCAGGGTTTTGTTGGTGAGGCCAACTCGTTCACGGCAGCCTGTCTGGATAACACACCTGTGCCGCTTGACTTCAACAATGCGGTCAAGGCGGTGCAGATTGGCGCTTGGTTGCAGGAAGCGCTAGTTAGCGGGAAGCAGATTAAGTTTGATGAGAGTGGGAAGAGGATTGAGAAATCTAGCTTGTAGAGTTAGATGGGTGTTTTGCTGTAGAACTTTGAATGTCTAGATTGGTGCACAAGCACGATCAAGTATGATGGCCTCTATTCAACTGATTCAATGGCATTCTACAGACTGCAATTCGACGTCTGACCTTGAGTGTGTGATAACCTTTGTATACTCCGATCACACACAACCCCATAAATCCAGCACCATAACCAGGCACCACCACAACCACGAGGCCCAAACCCGGGGTCTCCAAACCCTAGCCAGAACCTCAGCCAACGCTCTCAGCCCCCGAATCCAACCCCCTAATTCAACCCAACCATAGCAACACAACCCGATCCTGGGCTGCATCTAGGCCCGTTTATCCATCTTCAGAAAAACCGCCTACCTACCCTTGGCCTCCACGATGCCTTGAAGAACTTAGCTTCACTGGTAGTGTGGGGTAGTATGGCGTTGCCAGCTTGGACCCTGTATTCTGGACGCAGGGGAAACTCAAATATGTGTCGGAGGGAATGTACCGTCGACGTGGGACTGGCTGCGTGGGTTGGTTGGTGCTGGCTGTTGCTGGCTGTCAAAGGTGCTAATATTGTTGGTTTTCAGGGTCTAGAATGGCATTGGGTTTGGGTCGTCTCCTTCTTTGCACTCCTTGGATACGACACGTGGTTCGTTTTGATGCTATTGATATAACTGTGATTACTTGCTCCTGCATATTGTTGAGTCGGAATTGGCTGACCAGGCTCAAGAAACCGACTTCTCCTCCATCCAGGCCAGAATCTCGGCAAAATCCCTCGCCCATACCACCTGCCACTCACCTGTGTCCCTCCAGTCACGCAAGTGACTACAGAGTACTCCCAAGCTCTGCAACCGTTCAGCCAGCTTCTTCTGCGAGCTTCCCATAGGTTCGTCGCGGATGCAAATGCCCAGGTCTGCTTCGAGAAGACACTCGATATCGGTCCAACTATCACCCACATACACAGTCGGTGTGCTAGAGTCGAGGCTTTTATCTCTGGATTCGCAGTCTATCCGCCGCAACCGCGTCATATATTTCAATTTCTCGTCACTGGAAATGACGTGAATCCCAGCATCCTCGTCAGTGCTGATCTTGCCGGAGGATACTAAGCCCCTCTCTATTCCATCGAGCTCGTTTGCGTAGATTAACCCCTGCTGTACTGGAGTTCCTGCAGCACTCAGACAAGAGCTGATGAAGCGGCGGCTCCAGTTCACACTTAGAAGATGCAAGTTGTCATGGCCTCGGGTTTGGGTATGCTTCAGAAATTGCGAATAGCCTCTGCGTATCTCAACCTTCTTTGAAGCGATGACGTTCTTTGCGCCTTCATCTATGAGCTCTCTGGTCAAACCTGCGAAGATGCCAGACGATGATACTCGATCAATACTTTTTTGCTCCACACTTTCCAGTGCTTTTAAGAGGTTGTGTTCTTCATGTACGGTTGTCGGTAGTCTGCCATCAGGGGCAAGCTTCTCCAAGGCTGCAGTGTAGTCTGCCATGTACGCTTCTGAGACACGTTTCCACTCGTCGAGCACGGGCGATTTGGGCTTGGAGGAGGCTGCTATGCTGACGAGCGCATCTAGTGTGTCGCGCCGCGTTATTGTGCCATCCCAGTCCAGTATCCAGTGGATCGGTAGACTTGGATCGATTGGTGGTTTTGCAGCCATTGTAGTCTTCAGCCTACGGGATGTGTTTGGAGCAATTCGAGGGACAGTGGTAGCAGGTCTGTTGCACTTGTTGGTACGTAGGAGTATTCTATGCATTCAGGCAGGTGACGTTTGTTGCGATTTTAGCATGTGAAAGGGTTTGCAGACTTGATTTGTAGAGATGAGACCGTAACCAAGGGTCACGTGATCTTGAAAAGAGCAGACAAACAGCTTCTGTTGACTTCGCCCCGAAAAAGCAGTCAAGTCTCTACACAGATATGACTGTAAATGGCCTATGTGCGAAGTGTGTACTTCTTGATGTATGACGTGTTGTGAGACGGTGCACCATAACGAGTGATTCTGAGTAGGACCTTGAGAAGAACGAATGCTCTTTCCACATACCTACTCTAGAGCTCCTTGGCACTTTCTCCACACTCTGGACCCTGCAACTCGTTGACGATGGACGTCGAGAAGCTGTGGTCACTAAGCACGCGAGATAGACGAGTTGAGTGTTGACGTTTTCGATGTCTCGGATCGTGGCAAGGATCGGAAACGAATTCCGGCTTCCTCCGAGGGTTGGCTGACGAGTAGGCGACGTCTAATTGGTCATGAATTGGCCACGGCTCCGGTTTGCTTGCCATTTCCCGAGGTCCTACCTGAACTTCTATGAGCGCAGCACACTGACACCAAGACCTCCCGCACTCTCCACTCCACACCACCCACAATGGCCTGCACACGCACTCTTGCTCGTCTGGCTACGAGGCAGACAGGTATGCACACCCTCTCCGCCGGCTACACGCGCCATTGAGCCCTGCTGACGCCCTGCACCCAGCCCTGCGCCCGGCCGTCTTCTCGCGCGGTTTTGCCTCCGTCACCGACACAGCCGCCCGCGAGCCCATCTCCAAGGTCGCTGAGAGCATCGTCCCAGACCCCGCCCGCAAGCCCATCCCCGAGAGCAAGACATCGACCAAGCAGGAGCCCGAGCCCAGCAAGGATGCAAAGACCAAGACGTTCCATATCTACCGATGGAACCCTGACGAGCCCTCGTCCAAGCCCAAGATGCAGTCGTACACGCTCGACCTGAATAAGACGGGCCCCATGATGCTCGACGCTCTCATCCGCATCAAGAACGAGGTCGACCCCACCCTGACCTTCAGGAGGAGTTGTCGCGAGGGCATCTGCGGCAGCTGCGCCATGAACATCGACGGCGTCAACACTCTGGCCTGCCTCTGCCGTATCCCCACCGACACCGCCAAGGAGTCTCGCATCTACCCGCTCCCCCACATGTACGTCGTCAAGGACCTCGTCCCCGACATGACGCTCTTCTACAAGCAATACCGCTCCGTCAAGCCCTACCTCCAGCGCTCCACCCCTTCGCCCGACGTAAGTATCTCGCCATTGGCACGTCAATCATTAAATCTGTACTAACATCGCCCAGGGTCGTGAGTACCGCCAGACCAAGGAAGACCGCAAGAAGCTCGACGGTCTCTACGAATGCATTCTCTGTGCCTGCTGCTCGACATCTTGCCCGTCCTACTGGTGGAACCAGGAGGAGTACCTTGGACCCGCCGTTCTTCTTCAGTCGTACCGCTGGATTGCCGACTCGCGAGACGAGAAGAAGGCCGAGCGCCAGGATGCCCTCAACAACAGCATGAGCCTGTACCGATGCCACACCATTCTCAACTGTTCGAGGACATGCCCCAAGGGCCTGAACCCTGCGCTAGCGATTGCCGAGATTAAGAAGAGCATGGCTTTCACCTAAAAAGGGGATTAGGAGTAGTCGTGAGAGCATAGGAGAGAGAAGACGAGGTTGATTATCATTCGCTGTATACACGTGTGATCGTCTTTGAAGTTGGTGTTTTTAGTCAGGCTTGTACTTTTGGAGACATGTACGCGAACCAATATATTCACATTCTACCACAAGCCGTCGTCAGTGTTTTTGAGACTGCCGTCGTACTTTGTAGTAGAGTCTTGCAGTTTCCACATAGCTCGCTGCTTTTAATCAGCCACGAGCCACAACTCATTGCTGAGACATGTGCAGCCCTGGCTGATCACCAATCACGATTATGAAAGCTCTTCTGCCGTATAGAACCAAGAAGGCTGAACTGAGCCCTTGCCAGCCCAACGCAGTAGACCTCGACTCGATCCAATCTGACAACGCGGCCTGCTGTGCTCTTCACAATACAGAGCAAGGATCCGGTAAACCCAATTGGCGGAACAACCAGTCTCATAGAAGATGATACCAACACAATAGCACTCAATGTCAACAAACGGCGACACCTCTCGAACCGATCATGCAGTGAAACCCTTCCAATCCTCACAATTCCTGACCGCTTCTCTGCGATGTCGAACGACTTCCACTAGAGCTCTGATCATTCATCGTTGGTGCTTTCTGGATTGAGGTAGCTATGCTGTTCGACAATTGCCTGGGCGTATAATAGCTACGTTTTACTTATCCAGTAGCGAGGTTCTCGATACGCTTGTCATCGACCCTAGGACAATGGTATCGTCATTATACTTGAAACACGTCGTGAACGACCTTTTACTATGGGAGGATGTAGTGGGGTGGGGAGTGTATGTTGCCTTCTGCATGGTTGCGGTAGCCCCTTTCTCGCATCCAGCGATTTCGCTGGAGATGCTGTATCTTTCTCTGTTCTCGGGGGATGGTTTTGATGTCCACTGATACCATTTCTTAAGCCAACGATCTTGTCGCTACAGGGATGGTGGGGAATAGTCTTCAGAGCTGCGCAGCTTGATTCTCTTTTCACATAGGTAGGATACCACTGATCCCAGGTAGTCCACAACTGCTTCGTATCGCCTTACCTCGCTGAGTTTTGCGTTCGGCGCATTCACTGACTTGAACCTTGGTATCGCCGTCGTCACTTGTATACACATGAAAATGTGACTCGTGTTTGGCGAGCTTCAGCTGCAAACTCTTTGATTTTTGCTCGTGCTTTAAGGCGCTGCGATGATTACTGGACTGTAGCGATCCATAGATAAAGGAAACAAATGGATAGCTGGGCTTCAACGGTGGCGTGACGTTTGAAGAAGGTGTTGAGGTCGTCGGTATTGTGAGGATTATACTAGTGGGCAGTGCTCGCTATAGTCTTATCAATGCTGGAGTACAGCATCGCTTTTGTAGTTGATGTTGATTAATAGGTATCGCATCATGTTTCATGCAGATTGAAAGATTCGCCTGATGTCGACCACGGCAACGGCAACAACCCAGTGAAAGAACAAGTGCGAGGCTGTTACAAAAAGCCACGGCACAGAGCCTCACCTAGCTGCCGCGTGGACGACACCAAGAGCAGTAAAGTTGGACATGTGATGAGGTGGCACAGATCATCTACCTTCCTCTTCGGTCGTCCCTTCAAAGTTCCAGGCCTTCCCCGCCTCCGCACTCCGACAACGCAGCCAGGGTCCATTCGTATTGATTGGTCTCCGCAATAAACAGTCACCTGTCCATCTCCTTAGATGGCGCCCCAAGATGGCTTGGAGGACTGGCCTAAGTCTGCTTGAAGCATGCCGTGACATGAGCGGCGTCGCGGCAACGTGCTCGTCCCGAGCATTACCCCCTCTCTCGGCACGAGCTATGGCGATGGCTGAAGGGATGGCCGGCGGCCGAGATAGGTGCCGGATGAACTGATGGCTCGTACATATATCCATTCTAGAGCCGCTATGTTGACATTCTGAAGGTTGCACCCTTGCTCGCTGTGAAAGTCACGACAATCCACGAATGCTGCCTTAGAATCCAGGCACCTATAGAATACAAACCTCCATAGCACTGCCTACAGACCACATCATGCCCACCTCATTCCTCGACCTCCCTCGCGAACTCCGCGACCAAATATACGACACCCTATGGACTTTGACTCCCAAAGTCTCGCTCCTGGATCACCCTTCCATGGGCCGCATCATAGCCTCCTACAAGTCCCTCACTACTCCCGAGACCACACTACCAACATGGCTCCTCACCTCCAAACAAGTTCTACACGAAGCAACAGAACAGATGATCCGACACGGGACCTGGATCGTCCGCCTGCGCAGCAAGTACGAATCCAACCGCGTCGGTCGCATCTTGTCACCGAATCTGGCGAAACGGCTGATGATAACACTCACACATCCTTTGGAAGGTCCGCGACCACGATGGCCGCATGTCGTTCAGGAAGCTACGCTGCGGCCGTCGAAAGAGAACATCGAGTGTCTAGCTCGCGTCATGGACCAGGTGTCGACTACGAGGAATGCACGGGATGTCCGTTTGGTGTTGGAGCTGGTGCGCGAAGAGCCTGATGCGCGAATCGATTTATCGTCGCTGGAAGTGGCGGGCTGTTTGAAACCTGGGCTGCAGAGGCTGGAGGTGGTGGTGATGAGGGAGCAGGTTTATCGAACGTATAGCGAGGGGTTTGTCGAGGCAATTGGTGCTGAGGTCAAGAGAGCAGGGAATAACATCATGTGTAGTGATGAGGATCCGAGTGTAGGGGGTTTCTTGCACGACAAGGGGTTTGTGTACATGTTTGAGAAGACTGGAGGAATGGGGTTGTGTCGAGTTGATTCTGCAACTGCTGGGCTGGAGTAACGAGCCTTTTTCGGAATGATATGATCATGGACATGCTTGGGTTAATCGTACTGACTGGTGTTACTATGCGTGGAGTCTTTGGGAATGTAGTCATAAGGTTTGACAAAGTTGCGTGTATCTGCGTGTAAGAATGATTAAAGCGGAAGGCGGGCAGTATCAGCCGCTTCAACAGATAAAATGGATCTCGACTTTGGGAAATGCAGTGATCAACGCTGCTGAAACATGCAATACGACACCGTAGAGCGGATTGATACGGATTAGGAAAGGATACGCACACACGCGCACATCGCAATCTAGTCTCACGCCAACGCAAGCTCACTGAGTTGGGTACGGCTACGCGCCGCTTAGGATGGTATTAAGGTTGTATTGTCATTGTTCGTGATACACTTCACGTGTATGTTCGAACATGTTGTACGCTGTCACTGTTCCTATAAGACATGATGCTATGCGTTGACGAAACATAAAGACAGGAGGAAACGCCGCCTCCACTGCCCCCGCTGTCAAAAACTCCAGTCCAGAAATAATCCTTCTGCGACTTTCACAATTTGATGCCGCCCGCTCTGCTCTTGACCTCCTATTCCAGTCTGAGTGAAATACCATAGATACACTGCTCGTGTGTAGAAAATGAACTATCCACGAGACTGAATGACGTCCCCTGAGTGAGAGACTAAACGCACATGAACCCAGTAGAGAATGTCACCATTCCTCGGGTGAATGAGAGTTACTGTAGCAGTTCGTACCGAGATATGGCTATACCGGTCGAGCTCAAGCGTAGAAAAGTGTGCTAAGAAGATAAATAAACATCCAATCGGTAAAGTCGATGCATCTCTTCCACACTCGAAGCCTCGAGTGATGGGTTGTTCGAGAGATGGCGTAGCACAAAACATACAGTTCGCTCGCGAACGCTAATAAATGCAGGTCGTACATCGTCGTGAGAGTCTTGGTGGCAGATCTGCTATGTATATGATACTGATAGTACAGTCAGCCATCGCATGCTCCGAGAAAAGCGCGGTGGTGGGTATTGACGTACGACAGATGTTGTGATCAAGCGAGTGCTAGCAGCCTAATCCATGTAGAAGTCGCCCTTCAGGATTCGCTCCTGCATGGCATCGGGCTGTCTCGGCTGCTTAGGCATCTCGCGAACGGGGGGCTCCATGATGGCAACACTCTTCGCGCGTTGGTGGGTGGGAGCGCTCAGCGTCGGAGGAGGGCCTGAGATGGAGCCGCGTTCGGCTCGGGAGCGGAGGTTTTCCGCGAAGTTGTAGCCTTCGCCTGTGGATGACCATGTCAGCGAGTGTTCATACTCGGGATAGTCCTCGACGGTCTCTGCAATTGTGTGCGGCCAAACAGATGAAATGGATATGGAACGCCTCGAGGTACGACCAGGAGGAGATGAGGAGTGCAGGAAGGGTGCTGACGTGGGCAAAGAATTCGACAATGAAGACAGACCTCGTCCTCGACCACCAGTCGGGGGAGAGGCTTTATGGGTGGAAGGTCTACCATTTGGGTTTCCAACACTACCGCTGCCCTGCCTAACATCCCGTAGCGCTCGTGCGCCGAAGCTGAGCCGTCGAGCAAAGGGTGTGGCCGGGTTACTGCCGGGAGCAGAAGTCGAAGGGGCGTAGTCCTCTTCAAAGGGACTCTCGTCTACTGAGCCAGAGTTGACGCTGGACAAGCTCTCGGTTCGTGTGCGGGGGTTGCTGAGGAAGGGCGATGTCTGACCCGGCGATGCCGAGAGGCCGATGGTTGTGAGTGAAAGCCGCCGTTGCTGAGCATTGACAGCAGCTGTAGTGATGGGGCCCGACATCTGCGGTCTGCCGCCTTGCTGACCAACGTAGCTGCCTGATCGACCGAACAGATCGTGGAACGTCTGTCCCGTGATGGATGCACGCCTACGATCCGTAGGGCCCGGCGATGCGTGGGGTGGTGAGTTGGTGGCGGACGACATGGTGCGTACGCGAATATCTTTGCGTTGATAGTGTTATTTGCTATGTAGTTCAAAGAGCAATGGCTAGCAGGTCTTCTTGTGTTGCTTGCGTGTGTGGGTGGGTGTGTGTGACTCGAGTTAGGTGTATGTCAGGAGAAGCACCGAAGGGCGAGAAGGTCGTAGATGTAGCTGGCGCACGGCCGCCAGGGTCCTCGCACAGACACAAGTGCAGTACGTCAGCGGGGTGGGATGGCGTGATAAGCGAGACCGGAGTTTCGGAGGGGAGCACCGTAGCAAGAGCGTGGTGTGACTGATAGTGCGATAGTGGAGAACACGGAGGTGCGTGGAGACTGAAGCAAGGACGATGGACGGAGCTGGTAATATAGCAGCCGCAGTGGTGGGTGAGGAAGGCGCGACGGGGGGGGGATCATCCTGCGTCGTGCGCTAGCCACGTTACAGGCTTAGTGCTGCTTCCCCGCAATCTGACCTTGGAGCAACAAAGCGCTCCATGTGGATAACGTTGTTGTCAAGTGGCCAACCAGGCTGCAAGGCAACGCGAGGACAGCCACCGCTCCCCACAGCTCGACCAACCTTCCCGTGCCAACCTGACGCACCATGATCTTCGTGGAGCCCTCCTGCTATGCACAAGCCTTGGTGCTAACGGCTTGGATGCATATTTGGTGCCTCGCGTATCCACCCACATGCAAATCGACTGGGTTGCCCAATTGCACAGTGCAATGCTGATTATGAATTTCATATCGTCGTCTTCCTGGGGAGGGTTCACGCTGGTCGTCAGCCCAGTACAGTACGATTGTGCTGCATGCAGCCTCCTGTGGATGCCAGCTGCCCTAGTTGCAACCTATCTTGTAACTTGTCGCTACAACACCCGCGGAGCTGTTTCGTACAGGCAACGACATCGCTTGTGCGGCGGGGCTGACTAACAGCAAGTGCAGAATGCTCGTAACTGAATAGCAAGATAAGCGACCCGTTCCAGTAACCTCTATGCACCTGGACGCACGTCTGGATTCACGTCTCGATGGTGTTCGCTGGCTTCACCGCTGGAATGAGAGCATCCTGGACAAAGTAACCCTGGTACGGGAAGCTCCATATGTTCTTGATCCACTGTTTCGGTGAGTGAAGGCGAACTGCATCCTTTACTTAGCGGCAACTCCAGCCGGCCATTATCTGAGCAGACGAATGATCGAGTTGCTGTACGACGTGAGACGGGCGCCGATATGATTGGCTCCTCAGATATGCGGACCATCTTGCTGAAGATGATTGGCAGCCCCGACATTCACTCCGACATTCCTCTACATCGTAGTGCTCTTATCTCACAGGCTAATCTGGGAGTGAGTAGCACGCAAATGCCTGCAGGCTGACACTGCGCTCTATTCCACGGTCGTGCTTCGGACATACTTCAGTGACCTTGCAGCACGGACGCGCAGCCGTCGGCCACTTCCCAGAGCCCCGGAACTTTACAATCTGAATCTTGGCGGCGGCTACTGTACAAATGCGGGAACGAGATATCAGCTGAACATCTGACGACTCGCGTTTGTTATGGCGTGTCAACTCGCGACGTGGACCCTGTGAGGTGGGTCATTGCCGCATGCAGCATTCTGTAGTCTGACCAAAGACCTCAACGCGCAATATTACACATGCACAATATTTATCTGATCTGCGTAGAAAAGTAACAGGGTTTCGTATAGTATATATACAACGAATGGAAGAATAAAAGTGCGAAGAGGGAACTATATTAGAAGTAATCAAATGGTTGCATACAGAGGCTGAGCTATCCTCTTGTCGATGCGAAGAAGTAGAAAGGTGAATAAAGTAGGCTCAGAATTATGCAGAAGCATGATGAAGGAGAGTACGAATGAAAGTCAAGGGTATCAACGAGAGTCTAGAAGAACAAGGATAAGAAGAAAATGGTCTAAGTATTCGAGAGAACGTATGAAGCGAAAAATCGTACCAAAAATACGCTCAGAAGAAGAAGACTAAGAAGGAGCGAAGTTCGAAACAAAGAAAGGAGCGGAAAAAATGCAAAAACACCAACAACGCCAGCCGCTACAAAAAATCGAGCAAAAAAAAAAAGGAATACCCTACTTACATCAACCATCGAAGGCTGATGTCACGAATCGAAAGGTGGACAACACGACCTCACAACTTCTTCCTCAAGACGCTGTTCTCTTCACCTGACCTCCACGGACATCTGAAGCAGCTCTCTTGCGGCTATCGTGGACAACCAGGTGGAAGGCTTTCAGATACTCAACAGGTGTGTTGTGTTGAGTAAGCTTTCTCTCAATACCCTGCAGAGTTGCCCAGTGATTGCGAATGATGTCCTCGTGGGGCAACAATCGAAGAGCATCGAGCACGAAGAGAGTGTCTTCGACAGGTGGCTTGCCAATGAGAGCATGAAAAAGGTTGTTTTCGGTGGGGCTCGAAGGCCGTATGCCTGATGTGATGCCCTCATATGCGTCGAAATTGCGATCAGTAACGAGATCCAAGATTCGCACGAGAGCCGCGGCAGCTCTGATTACAACGTCCTTGGTATCAACATCGTCCTTGTCTTTACCGTCATAAAAGTCGCCGATAGCCCTTACCAAGGCCCTGAGTTTCTTTGCAGTGGTAGGAAGGTCGAATCTCATTGCATTTACAGAGGCATCTGTGGGCCCGTGAGTAATGTACTCGTCCAGAGCATTGAAAGTTCCAGTGATGCGGTTCTCGATCTTCTCGAAGAAAACACGGCTCTGGAAGTCAGGATCGATGATGTCGCGCATCTGTAAAAAGAGGCCAGGGTCGCGTGCCGCGTACTCGGTGAACAGCGCGGCAAGCTCTTGATATTTCTTGGACCGCTCGGATGTCAGAGGGGACTCTGGACATTTGAACTCTTCTGGGAGTGCTTCCTGGGGCTCAAAGACCGAAAGCATACTGATGACTGTTTCTTTGATGTCGTCTTCGTCTTCAGGTACGTCTTCGTCATCATAGACCCAGTCCAAGTCGTCTGCAACATCTTCTAGGCCTTTCCTGCGAAGCACGTCCGCTGGCTTGACGTGCTGGAAAGTCGAACCATCTGTCGAAAGGTGCAAAGGCTGGTCCTTGACAACGTCTGGAACCGTAGAAACGATGTGATCGCCTACCCAGTAAATGTGCTACACACATGTTAGCCCCAAAAACAACGAAGTAAAAGAGGAGGTCAACCTACTCTACACGCTACGCCGTTCTCATTGGCACCGCATGAGCACCGTGGCCTACGCAGGTTTCCACCCATTGCGACTTCAATGTCATCGTCAATGTAGAAATACTGCGTCTGGATACTAGGGTCTTCATCGTCGACAGTAGTCGCACAATACTTCATTCGAATTCCATTATCTTGAAGCCCTCTCTTCACACGTCGGCGTTGATTGGCATCAAAGGTGGACACATTGTAGCTGAGGTTGTTTGTCGATATGACAAGAGAGGGCGTAGGTGACACTGGCGAGACCGGTTCGACGGAGGGGAGCGGCGAGTCCTGGTCAAGGTGTTCCGGTGGAGTCCTAGCCCTTGCTGCCTTGGCGGCCCCGGCTCGAGTGGTTACCATAGTCTCCTCGAGAGAGAGCTTCGAAAAGTGCTCTGCTGACATGAAGAACGATCAAGCTGGAGTGCTACATCTTGCTCGGTGTACCTCGCAAAGATATATATCGATCATCCTCGCGTGTGCTGCGCGTTGAAGCTAACAAATTCCCCGATTAATGTCTGAACGTTGTCCATTTTGTCGTGGGCGCTTAAGAAGTTGGCCCTCCGTGCCGTCAAGCGTTGAGGCGTGTGGACCGGCTGTGGCTGTTCAGAGCAGTTTTGCGAGAGCGCAAGACAGTCCGGGACGCCGCGAGGCTGCATGACCAGCTGCAAACAGCGGGTGAGCTCTTCCTGGGCCAATCGCTGCAATGCCAGGTAGCTTTCGTACCTGAGCTGCATCGTACTGCCGTCAGCGACACCCTGTTCCTGGCACACATATCGTGAGGGAATGTGACTTTGCGCAATTTGCTGCCTTTTGCGCACCAATTAGAGGAGACTGCACATCACCTTCTAAGGCTTTTACCCACATACGGCGCTATTAAGGGCCAATTGCGCTTCATGGGTTTCCGTATGAGGGCAATTTTAGTCCATTGCCGCCGTGCCCTGGTGTGATATGTGCCGCTAAATGACCTTGTCCAGCCATTGCGGGGGAGGGTTTGTGCACGCTGCAATGCAGGCGCTTTCACGTCACTGCAGCCGCACCCAAGCTCGTGATCGATGCCGCGCATCTCGGAATGGAGGCGCGTAGGCGCCGCCGGTGCACGGAAGCACTCCTTGGAGCCAGGAACGAGTGCGGCCGTTGTCTCGCGATGATGAAGGCTGATGTTGGACCGACGGTGATGTGGAGGGTTGTGAAGAGTAAGAGCTTGGTCTGCTCAGCCTTCTGGGGCTGAAGTGAGAGCCTTATGAACCCTGCACTTGCCAGTCATTCAATGGAGCACCACGCCCTCTCCAAAAATTGCGAGGCTGATTAGCTATAGGGATCGATAGCGTTTGGCATAAGCTTCTGACAGCTTCGGAAGACGATGTGTTGTGGCATTCGAGGGTCATCATCGCTGAGGCTGCCTTGGGTCAACATACAGAGGCCAGCATAAACAACCACGCTCCGCCTCAGCCCCGAATTAGTACTGGAGCGGCACAAAGCTCGGATGAGGGACTGGAGCGTGGCGGCGATCTTCGCCCTGTCTCCTTGACAAAGGATGCGTGTTTGAATTTGTGTGTCCGCATTGGAGCATTGTATCGAGTTTTCGCTTCGGGAAGCACTCCCTAGTACAGCGCGGCAAAGTGTGCCTCTATTCCACGCATCACACAGCAAAGAAAGGAAACCCGGGCATCTGGGAGTACCGAACCGTGCCTTGGGGTAGATAGGGCATAGTTACACGTGACGATCATCGAGTATCTGATATTGACCACTAAGAAAAAAGGAATAGCCGCCGAGGGACATGAAGGCACAGAAACAAACGGGCATCAAGCCCATTCCATCCATGTGGATAACTGCAGCCCTGCAGCTATGCTGCTAAAGAGTAAAGACAGCCGAGCCTCTCAGCTGCAGCTGGCGGATGTTCGTAGTATACGTCGGCGCCCGAACATGAAGACAAATCGCGAAGGTAACCGAGCACAGCTCAGATCATGGTTCTTATCGTTCGGAAAAGCGCTGTGAAAAAGCACCAAAGGGTCCCCACGCCGTGTAACCCCGAGCGAAACGATCCGTGAGGCGTAATCCCAGTCTGAGAGATTGTTACTTCCGTGTTCAACGACGTAATTCGCAGACTCACGCTGGGTCCCTCACCTGCTACTCCCTCCCGCTTGCATGGCGTAGACCGAATTCTCCCGCGAGCTCTGCTGGGAACTGTGGTCTTTGCTTCGTCCAACTTCTACTATGTGTTTGAATGATATCCCTCCCCAAGGAAGGCCCGAGAGAGTGTGACTGTCGCTCAGTTGAGATGCTTCTGGAGGTGTGTAAGAACTCGCCGCCTGCCGCAAGTTCTCTTCGTCACGTTGCGCATCTTCCCTCTGTTCTCGGGCTTTGGCTCCTAGACTGTATCAGTATCATCGACTATAGGTCATGATAGATTTACGCACTAAACCTCTGCTGGGCCAACTTGTTTTGGATTTTCCGTCGCTCAGCAGGATCAACCACTTCGGACCATTCTTCGGATCGTGATCCTGTCGGCACTGGACCAGACGCCCAGTATTCGCCTTTTGATGACTCAGATGGTCCTACTTCGCTAGGTTGATCGTATGGCATCCTGTGTAAAGCTTCGCCAGCGATGAGCTCGTATAGAAAAACTAGAAGGCCGATGAGATTGAACGGCAGAATCGTGGACTGGCTTCACGCGCGTTTCGTGGTTCGGTAAGAAGAGTATGAAAGCCAAGATTGACCATCGAAGAGCATCTCATAGCTTCGTAACCAGTATGATGTGCGGTCGGTCGTGGTAGAAAGAACCCTATTTGACTTGTTATATGCTGGAGCCTGCCAAATTAGGTATGTGTAGTGCTTGGTGTCCTAAAGTGTTTGAAAATAGACGGGTATGCACGCTCTGTCAAAGGTAAAAGGTCAAAGCCAAGAATGAGAAGGTAGTGTATAATTGGGAGCTTGAGCTGAGATCCAGTCGTCAGGTTAAGCAAGGGAAGAAAGAGACTGTGATGTCGGACATTAATCGATATCTAGGTCGAAGTCCTTAGTTGAACCCTAGCAATGTACGGACTCACCGCACCAGGCTGTGTCATTGGTAGGCATGTTGATCTTACGTCCGAGGAACTAGGTCACGAAGGAACAATGAGGAGCATCAGTCCCAGGCACCGACACATGGCCTTCAGCCTCTTAGTATGGGATCGTCCAAGATTAGGTCCAACAAGTGAGGTATACAGGGAGCCTTAGGTATTCGGGCTTCCCGTGATTATGCAGTATGAGCCGCATGTATGACGTCCCTGTGATACTTGGTGCTTACCAGACAGAGTCGAAAGTCCCGTAGTCTGTAGGGCGGACCGTTCAGTCACTGTGAAACATGAGTAACATCACTGAATGCGACAAGAGGATTGGTGCGTCAGTCATCGAGGTAACGCCTTATAGTTCCCGGTGAGTGAGATCGGACGCGCCTAGGGAGGTACCTGCATGGGTAGCTACCATGGAACTGGCATGCTCTTCGGGAAGGCCGGTCGCAGCCTTATCACAGGGCTGAAGCACCTAATCTTATGCCAATCGCCCAGGGAATTAGTGGAAGCCTTGGGCAACAGTTTGTCCTAACCTGGACGAGACAGTGACCGTGCTTCACCTTTTGGCTCCTACTGCCCTCCCCCTAATCTTACTGAAAGACTTCGGGAGAGCTGTCGGCCTCAGTCCGCGAACCGCGATGAACCAGCTCCTGCCAGTTATTCCTGCTCCGCTACGGATATGCGCATGTTGCATAGACTCTTCATATTGATGCCATACGTAATGGCACGTCATGTGAGCGCAGAAGATGCTCCTAAAGGCTACGTACGCGAAGCTTCGCGGGCTTAGCCGGCGCACGACTCTACATGACAGTACAGAAGCGGACATGGCTGTTAATTCCCGGTGAATGAGGTCGAAACGGCCTGTGTCGATGCGGCATGTTGGTGAGGAGGAGGGTGGAAGGACTGCAGGCGTGTCGATGAGCGGTGTCGCCGAACACTAGTCCCACTTGATTATGGTGGCTAAATAGAGATCGAGCTCTCAGATTGGCGGATCTCACGAACCAGTGTCCTAATTGAGAATCGCGCCATTCTCTACCGCGACTTCCTCACCGGCCTTTCCAATGGCATGTTCGACATCATCGTTGACAAGGGCCCGCATACGCCTGAGAATCTTCAGCACATTCACATCCCCTCCCTAAGGCACGCGTTGGCCACATCTGGTTGTGCACTTTGGGGCTAGGCCCGCGGAAATCGCAAGAGACTGATGACAGCATCGTGGGATCACGGGGCTCGCATTCTCGGCTCTATGTAGTTTACGAGCATCACTCTATGTCATCATCACCACAGCAATATGGAGCCATCCATCTAGATATGCAGTTGTACGTACCAAGTCCTCCACGCTGGCACCTAATGGCAGGACTGCACCATGCAGAACAGCTTGTGCGAGCAGGGGACTTCGTCTGCTCGGAAAGAGAGTTGGGAGAATCTGATTCAATGCAGTGCCGATGGTCTGTGGCTGCCCTGATGCATTTTTAGCTTAGATTCTGTTACTAGAGACCCCGCTGCCCACTTACGCGAAGAGAGACTTGGAGTGACCATACTCTGCACAACTCTCAAACTACCTGGGCTAGCCTCCTTCTGCTCACTGTTGTTCGCAGCATGAGGAAGATACAAGCGTATGGGTAGATGTCGCAACGCAGCGCCTTGAGGATTCAATAGCTTCTGGTTAATAGGGTTGTAGAGCGAAAAGTTGTGCTGTGTAACGGCATCCCAGAGCTGTGTGCTGTCTTTCTCACTCAAGAACATGACGGTCTTCCCAGTTCCAGTACGCAGGTAGTCAGCTTCTTTGACGCTGTTTCTGAAGAGGTCGTGCATGACTTTGTGATCTGTGTCGAGTCGAACGAGTTGCTCTGCAGGATAGTCCGAAAAGTGGACTGTAAGCTTCCATGGCAGATGATGGGCTTCATCTTCCGAACTTTCTGTCTTGTGAGACGGCAATGACGAGTCCGGCGGGTACGACGGCTCAGCACCAGAGTACAGGTCGTATAGAAGTCCGAGGGGATAGTGCCATTTCAGCGGTACGCCTTCGTACGATAACCACAAGTCTGCTGGTGAGACATCGGGGTAGATCAAATTTGGCGAGAAGAAGGCATGCAACTTGTGAATGAGGAGCCCAAGATAGGACAGCCGTGGAAATTGTATCTAGCCAACTTGGTCAGGGTCAATCGACGCTTCAGGCTGCAGACAATGCTCTCTTACTAAGTATGGATCCGATTCATCGTAAGTCCTACAATCTCCATTGTGCAACCGCACTTCTAGAGGTATGCTCCCATTCCAAACGCTCTCGCGCAATCTACTCGCGACGTCCCTTGAAGTCATCAACAAGACGAGGCCGATCAGTGTTCAGTCTAGGCAGACTAGAGTGGTTGTGGGGTAGTCGGCGGTCCGGATAGCGCGGGGTGCAGATGGATGGTGCATGGGAACCTCGGCTGCAACCAACCGCAAACGAGCAAAAGTGACTTCGTAAGCGTGCGCGTCCTCTGGTCCTCACGCGTCTTGTCCATAACCAGTGAGCCCGCTATGTGATCTCCTGCAGGATTACCGTTCCTTCCTGTTTCGCCATCGATTCAAAATACGGCAATGTACGCCCGCAAATGGTTGATCTGTTCCTCCTCGCTCAACCGCGCACCATGAGCGCACGACTCAGTCGCAAACGCTCCCGCCTTGCACCAGACTCGGACGACGATGAAGCACAGCAGCTGCGACAGCCTTCACCGGCACTGTCCTCTCTCAGCGATACCTTGAAAAGATCGAGAACTCAGTGTGAGCTCGACGAGCTGGACGTGATCGATCCAACAGAAGCGTGGACCATCGATGTAGACACGATTGTAGCCAGCGCAACGCTCGCTACACCACCAGGCAGTGGCCTCGAGCCTCATAATAACTGGTCAAGATACAGGAAGGGAGGCTCTACGATGGTTTTCTGTGTGCAGGGAAACCTGCAACTACACTACAATTTGCTGTGGTAGGTGCTATTCAGCCCTGAAGCTTGTTACTGCGTTGGATATGGAATTAACCTACGACAGCTCCGCGTTAGGTGATCTCTATGCCATTGCGCCCTCACTACAAGCCCTTGTCCTCTGCCACGAGCCCTCAATACACAAGCCCTCGACGACTGCACCTTTCTCGTTACCCTTAATATCCGCCGTTGACCCACCGAACAACCACTTTGTTCGCTTGGGGCTCTTACATCCGCTAGGAGGAGGGAAATTCCCTCTAGATGCGCTGGTCGTTGTTGACAGGAAGAATCGTCGAAGGCTGGTACTGCCGTTCGGCTGGGGTGCTGGCAAGCATGCAGACACACCGGCAGGCCGCAACATTCAGAACAGGATGATGACGTTGCTCAAACACTGCATCAAGACGTTGGAGAACGAGACATGATCATCACGATGCAGATACAAGGAGAGGAAAGGAGAGGAAAGCATCAGCTTTGAGAGCACGTGTTCAACCTTTCCTGAAAGACTTGACACCCAAAGAGTATGGAAGCAAAATCAATGCCTATTACAGAGATACATCATGAGCGCACTGTGGAAGTATCGAACATATTCTTGCGTCTCAAGAACTATCATAATCGTAATTTCATGACCACGAAGGCTGCTTCGTGCCGTAAAAGTGTCGAGCCTGGAAAGCTCAACCACTTAACCGAACCTGGTCTCCTTGTCCTTGATGGGAATGTCTGAGCCGGTGGTGCTCTTGTACTGGCCTCGAATGAAGTCGGAGATCTGCTCGTCCTTGGCTTGCTCCACGGCGGACTGTAATTGCATTAGCGTGTGTACAACATGTGTTAATCAGAGCGATAACATACCTCGTTGTCCTGAGGACCTTGGCCAAGGAACTTCTCCTGGACGAAATCGACGCCTGCGACGTGTCAGTACTCAGAATGCTGTAACACGCGACCAATTGGAGCTTACCCTTGTCGAGGTAGTCCTCGTTCTTCTCGCTCTCACGACCGCCGCCAGCAGCGGAGTTCAGCTTGTCACCAATGCCGCCGAGGAAACCGCCGCTGCTTTGCTGCTGCTGGCCTTCGGCAGATCCAGACGAGGTGATCTGCTCATTGGAAGTCTGGCCCTGACTCTGGCTGTTACCGCCTCCAGTGAACTTGTTGACGAAATCCATTGTTGTAGTAGTTGTAGTAGTCAGTGATTGAAGAGTGGTGGAGCGTTGATAGCGTTGAGGTGTACGTAGGTCAAGGCAGGCTTTATATGGGGACAAGCTGTTGCAGAGCTCAAGCTTGGTAGGCCGTGTAGGGGTAAACAGGATCTAGAGGGTCTTGGTAGCAGTAGTGCAAATGATGCGCTGCGGGATAATTGGCAACCAACAACAATGCGTGCCTGACGTGCTAGCTGGTCCGAGGAAGGCGCTACGTCATCTATGGGCGGGTCCCCTGTCACGTCACGCTCTACGACCCCGCATTAGATTGGAAAAAGTAGTCGCGACTCGACGCGTGCCAAACATCCCCCTTCGGCGCTTCCGATCGATCTGCGTGAACGAAGTGGTACAGGCCCATTGAACATCTTGTCGTCTCCCGTCTTGCATAACGTCGTCATGATACCAATTACAATCGTCACAGGTTTTCTGGGCTCAGGAAAGACCAGTAAGTTATTGAATTCTCGCAAACAAATCTCACCTCTCGTTTCACGAAGCCAAAACTGATGCAATGCAGCCTTAATATTAAACCTGATCCAACAACTACCCACGGACTACAAGCTCGCCCTCCTCAAGAATGAGTACGGTGATGTAGCTGTTGACTCGCAACTTGCTTCATCCCAGGCCATCTCTGGAGTACAAGAGCTCCTCAACGGCTGCATATGCTGCAATCTTGTTGGCCAACTGTCCGATGCTCTCGAGCAGCTGTCAACCGATGTCCAACCCGACCGCATCGTCGTCGAGACCTCCGGGTCAGCGTTCCCGGCCACATTGGCAATGGAAGTGAACCGATTGTCGCGAAAGACGGGAAAATACGTGCTTGATGGAGTGATGAGTGTCATTGATGTTGAGAACTGGAAGGGCTATGAAGATACAAGCTATACAGCCAAGATCCAGGCAAGATACACAGATCTTATTGTCCTCAACAAGTGGGAGCTCGTCGATGAGAGGCGCCTAGAGGATGTGGAAGACCGGATATTGGATCTTGATGTGGACCCTCCCATACCCAGGCAAAAGAGTAGTAAAGGCTGGGTCAGCAAGGACATCGTATTTGGCCTCGACGCAAAGCTTGCGAAGGCTGTTGAGCAACTAAATGAGAATGGTCACAGCCACGAGCACAACCACGATCACTCGAGCGAAGTGGAAGTGCTTAGCATTACGTTAGCAAGTAAGGACGCAAATGGCAATGTCGATACGGAAAAGCTGGCGAAACTGCTCGAGGATCCTACGAAAGACGAAGTGTACCGAATCAAGGGCATAATCTATGCTTCCAAACCGCCACAGTCCTCTGACAAGGACATCAGCACATCAACGGCTGCAGATGGGCGAGGTCGGTACATACTGAACTGGGCTTTTGGGCGTTGGACGTTCACGTACGTCCCTAATACATTAGGCGCTGCCGAGGGCAAAGAACCCGAACTGCGGTTAACTGTCGTGACTGCAAGATACGAGTCGAACAAATGGAAGAAGCAAATCGAGTCGAGCGGCCTTATCGTCTTGGAGGATGGTGCAGAGGGGCAGTTAACAGTAGAGAAGAAGTCATAGAAAGATACCCAGTCAGCCACTGAGTGGCGCCAGACAATACGAAACCCCTTGTTAGAGAAACGTTCTGCGCAACTTCTATTACCGTGTTGAAGTACAAAACATGTCACACTGGGGTGTCCGCTCGTCAATCAAGTATCATGTCTCCTATCAACAGCTTGAGCCAGGAAGGGAAGAGTGTCAAGCTGATCCGAAACAACCGTATGTCCCACATCACGAATGTCGAAGACGCCGATTCCACTTTCATCGAAGCTGGAGATAGTGACGAAGGCAGGATTGTTTACGGTCAGTGTGGAGGTGTTGAGGACTGGATGTCTGGGTGGGAGAGAGTTACAGGATGTGAACGTAATGCCGAGTGGATACATGAAGGTCTACCTATACAACGTACGCCCTGCTACAGGCTCACTCCACGTACCGTTCGGCCACCAGATGCCCGCCCTGGTAAAGTCGCTGTACGAGACACTACCAAAGGGCAAGTAATTTATAAATCCGAAGCGGAAATACTCAGGTCTCTTGTACGCCTGTCGCGTCCATGTGAAAGTTCCATTACTGGTGGAATCCACGCCTCTGTATCTCTCCACATCATTGACAATGACGCTGACGCCCTCGTAGCCGCGCAAGATACTGTCCCAGGTGAAGGTGATGTCGGTGCCGTTGACGGCAGCTAGGATGGCTGGGATGCCCGAGCCGAGCTGTGCGTCGCCGCGCAGGGCTGCGGCGGTTTGTAAGATGGGATCGAAGCCCCAGCGTGCGATGCCGTTGACGAAGAGACCGACCAGGATTCCTTGACAGAGGAGGCTGACTCGGGTCTGCATTGAGGTACCTGGGAGGAGTAGGAGAGCGAGAATGTAGTGGTGTATTCTCAGGCTTAGCTTCGGGATGCCTAGGCAGATGAGTAGTCCGGCTCCTAGTATGGCGTAGAGGCCTAGCATTCTTGGGAGTCGGCCTTCGGTTCTGAAGCACCATGCTTGGTATAGCACGATGGCGAAGAGGACTAGTACGATGATGACCAGTGCGGTGATGGCGCCCGGCTGTTGGTGCAGGTCGTGTGAGGTGAGTCGCTGGAGCGGAATTTGTTCGAACGTGTAGTTGCCTAGCGTTCCCACCCAGCATCCTCCGACCCATAATATGGTCTTCTCCAGGTGTGCTTTGCAGTTCAGCAATGTTTTACGCACGCTGAACTGATAGATCAACGCAGCTACAAATGCCGCGGGGAGAAAGCGTCCTAGTGTCGTGGATGCTAGGGATGCGTAGCTCGAGTATGATGGCGGATCAGAAGCCATGGCGATCTGGAAAAAGACAATAACAAAGACCGGACCGAAGAAGGTGGCAGGGCTGGACGTGAACAAGGAGAAGACAGCCGTGAAAACGGTAGACAGAGCCAGTAGGTTCCATCGGGGGTCTCTACATTTCTCCGAGGCACTAATAACAGGGCCTGTGTTGTTGAAGCCAAACGACAAAGGAAAACTCGAGTTGAACGCCACGCTCGAGATGCCGTGACTGCTGCTGGAGCCAAAGCTATCTTGCGCCCCTAGCAGTGCAACGACTCCACAGCCACCTCTTTCGTTGCGGATGATGCCTGCGTGAATGGCTCCACCACAGATGAAAGAATCTCCACGGTACGCCCACGTGCTGTTGAGAGACGCGCTGTCAGGAGAATCATCCGGGACACCTCCCACCACCAGAGGCTGGTACACTATTGACTGATCTCCAATTGCCCGAGGGTTAAGGACTTGAGTACTCGCACACCCCGCTGGACAATTGAAAGCGAATCTAGAATTATCAAAGGGGAGACAATTCCGTCCATCAACACCGCAGTTCTGTGCACTAGGCCTGAATACAGTCAGTAAAGTCGCATTCAACAAAACATGCAACAGCAGCTCACCATAACTGCGCAGTACAGCCCAGTCTGACGGGTGCTCCATAGCCAGCCAGGTTCGTAGGCAGACTGAAATCGCTAATGATGACACCAAACAGCACAACCCACAGTACGAATGCAGCGGTAAACATGCAGAAGCGTAGTGGGCGAGGCAAACGCGAAATCATGCGCACGCAAAACGTCTGTGTGTGCTCGAACAGTGGGTTGATGCGGTGTATTGAGGGTGGTTCAGGACCCTTGATCCAAGTAACTGCTTTGCGACCTGATCGCGAAACGGGCGCAGGAAGTCGATTCTCTATTTCCCTCCATGTCTTCGTCACAAACGAGCGTTTCTGAGGTTGGCGATCCAGAAACTCGAGACTCGCGCGTGGAGTTGTGGTTTTCGAGGGCGCGTCCGGGGTAGAAGTGGACGACGATCCATTGGTAGCGATGTGATCCCTGCTTTGTCCAATCTCGACGTCTACCGGTGCCGCGGTCGCGGTTGCCGCAGACTTTGCCATTCCCTGTCGCTTCGGTATGCTGACGATGCTGTGCGGGTCATGGAGAGGGATGGCAAGGCTTGCGACGCCTCTTTAGAAGAACATGTTCGAGGCTAGTAGGCGGCAAAGTCATGGCAATCATCATCGACGTCTGGGGTTGGGCATCTCGGACCCACTTCTGCCGAGCTGGTTTGGAGCTAAGGCTTTCAGTATATATCTGTCACGACACGAAACACAGTCCATCATGAGGTTGCGATTCCGAGAAGTACAAGGTATTCGACTAAATCTTGGAAGGTTATCAAGTATACCACGTCACTTCCGGTATCTCATCCAGCAACTGAAACCTACCCAACTCGCGATTCTTGTACGCAACAGGATCATGCAGCGTATGCGTCCTCACATCTCTCCAGAACCGATCGAGGCCCACCTTCTGGCTCGTGGCTTTGGCACCAGTCACCTCGAATACGCCCGCAGTCACCCGCAGACCAGTGTCTGTAGTGACCACTTTTGCACTAGCCACCCACTCTGCGAGTTCGCCGCGCTCGCGTGCAGTGAGCTTGGCTCGCGTGTCGAGAGCGCCAGAGTAGGCTGCGTAGATGCTGTTGGCTTGCTCGCCTGCACGGTCTGCGAGAGCTACGGCGGCACGAAGGTGAGCGTGGAAGTTGCCATAGCGCTCGAGGATGTAGAATTCGTCGGTGGCGCGGTCCTTGTTCTAGCAGCGTGTCAGCGTCGATATGCGTCAGAAAAATGAGGTAAACTTACATCTCCACCAAACGGCCACGCTCGGGTACTCTTGACGGTGTACTTTGCCGCAAACTGCTGCGCGCCCAGTGCAATACCCAGGTAAAAATTGCTAAACACCAACTGTATCGTCGGCAGCAACAACGACGCAAACGGGATCTGCAGCACTCTTGGATCCGGCTTCTTCTGCTCCACATCCCAGCCCAGTGCATCCGACCACGGCACCGCCACATTTTCAATCTTGACACTACCAGACTCGCTCAATCGCAGCCCAATATTATTCCAATCGTGTCCAAACTGGATCCCCGGCTGGTCAGTAAAGACAAACGCAAAGACATGATCGCCAGATCCGTTGAAATCGCCCTCCAGCACCGTCAAATCCGAGATGACACCCCCAGTATTGAAATGCTTGAAGCCGTTAAAGACAAGCTTATCGCCCGAAGCTGTGATCTTGAGATCATTATCTCGTGGATTCACCGCCCCACCGATAAAGTAATTATTCACAACAATGAGCTTTTGATAGCGATCTGCTTGCTCCGGGGTACCGACGACATTCGCCGTAGTGCTCCAGAGTAAATGATAACCCAATAACATACCGATAGACCTGTAGCACATCAGCCAACATGCACATTCAAAAAAGACAAGATATCCACCAACCCATCCGCTTCAGCCACTTTTCGAATCGCCCGATACGCTACGCTCCACGGCTGCTCACCACCGCCGTACTTCTTCGGCCCGAGGAGTTTCAGCAGCCCGGCATGCTTGAGCAATGCTATCTCAGCACGAGGCGACTTGTTCTCCTGATCTCGCACTGCGGCATCTACGGCGAGTACGTCGGCGACCTCTTGGGCACGCTGGAGCCATGAGGCTTCGTCTTTGGGGAGGTTGCTCCACTTGTTCTCGTACTCTGCGTAGACGGATGGGTCGCGGAAGGCGACTTGCTTTGCGTTTCCATGGGTGCCGTTTGGTGGAGCCATTGTGTGAGAGGTGTTCGGGAACACGAGAGGTAGTGAGCGGGAGAAGTATTATGGACTGATCATATAGTAAACGACGCCGTCCATTGCTACATATTGCGTGCTCTACAAACATATTGCGCGTGAGAGTGGGTGGCTTCAAGTCGAGGACGACCCCGCAGCCTATCTCTTGCGATCTTGTCGTAGACTGGAGTACGGCCGCTGTCTACCGATTTGATATCCACTCGGCTATCAAGGTACGTGGACATGGCGGTGCATATCGAGAGATTCATAGAAGAGATGGACACTAGTGTAGTGACGCTAGCTTGTGTTGAACTAGTTCAACGACTACAATGCATGATGTGTTCGCCATTAAGCAGCGCAATCACCTCATCCTCCGCAATACTGGGTATCACAATCTAGCAACGCGGATCCCGTTCCTCCACTTCACATGCAGGCCGAGCTAAGACCGCGATCTACACATCTACACCACTATGCCCTCTTGGTCTTGGCAAAATACCTCGATGTATCGCCGAGCGGCAGTTCGCCTATTGAGTCCTTGAGCAGGAGATGGAACGTCAGATACCTGCCAATCATTAACTTTCACTCTCCCACCCATAGCAGTTCATGAGCGTTGAAGACTTACCACCCAACAAGCCCCGACACGAAACAAAAACCCCCTCCCCCCTTCTTCAACGCAACAGACGCCGCGACGTGCCCGTCGGCGAGCGCAAAGTAACTCGCCGTCACGAGCAGGAAGCCGACGACTACTGTAAAGAAGATGGCAATGTAGACGAGGTTTGTGGGGAGGGAGGCGACGAGGAAAACGATGGCGAAGACGGTCCATACTGTTCTTGTCATTGATTGATTCTCCTTGGCAGTTTTTGTATTGGAGCTTACGCATCAAGAAGAACCCCAACGCGTTGTTCAGTTCCTTGGTGTTATCGCCATATGCCGCGACGACGCCGAATGCTGGGGTCAGAATAGCGCCGTAGCCCGCGTAGAACAAGCCTGGATTGTCATTACCGTCATCCCATACAGCAATGTATGTGCAGTAAAGACTCACCAAAAGCACTAAACACGGTATAGCCGAATCCATTCCCAACCGACAACTCCCACTGTGCGGTAATCAGCAGGCCAAAAGCAGCCGCGAAGAAGAAATTGGCGACGAAGACGTTGGTTGTCGTCACGCCGCGCCATTCCATGAGTGCGAGGGAGAGGGTGGTGAGGGTTGTGGCGAAGACGCCGATGGCGAGGGCGGTCTATCGCATGCTGTCAGGTTAATATTCAGCATGAGAGGGAGAACGTACACCTGATCCTAGACTCTTTTGCACGGGTTGATCGGGTTCATTGCTCTCAACGGTGTTTTGTTTCTCGATGTCGTGGAAGACGGGGTGAGGTTTTAACTCGACGTGGGAGATGCTGTCGTTGGAAGACATGTTGGCCTGCAGTATTCGGAATAGTTGAGCACGCAGTAATCAGAACAATCAAACAGACAAGCCAACAACATATAGGCCATGTAGTGACACGGTACTCATATCCGTGCCCATGGCGTGCTCTCCACCCCCTCACAGCATAGTGCCGTCGATTAATTGATAACAAACTCTGACCAGTCCGCAGACTCCGCAGGGGGCTCCGGAGGGTGAAGGAAACTAGGCGTCTGGGGCTGTGGGTGGGCAAAGCTTGGTGGCATGATGTTATGGAGAGAGAGGATTGTGTCATTTGGTGAGAAGCGCCGAGTGTGACTATTTTCTTCGGTGTGGTTGGAAAGGCGAGGGTGAGTGGAGTGAATGAGGGAAGTCGCACGTCGTGAAAACAAACCCCAGCGCATCGCCCAGTGCCTCGGGATTGTCACCATCCTCAGACAAATGCGCAGAGGATTGTATGATAGAAGCTCAGATGTACAGTAGCGGATTGTTGTTCAACCCTTCATTCGTACATGTTTTGGTGAGGTGGTGAAGTGCATAGAAATCTTGGGCGAGCAGCGAAACCTCATACAAACCGTCTCTAGTACAAATTTGTTAGGGCGGCCACCGCCCATGGATTTTTAGGTGGTTGGTGGCCGCCCATACAAACTGTCCATCGTACAAATATCGCCTGATAGTCACCTCGCAGGATTCGAGTTTCGGTCCATTTAACCTTTTGCTCAATAGCATATAGAAGATTTACATACTTCAGTCACTGGGCATGTAAAATGAAACGAAAGTCGTACCTCGTGCAATATGGTACAGGGTCAATATGATACACTACTCAACATGGACTACCGTGCCTTCTCCTTGTTCTCGGCAGCCCTCCTCTTCGCCCTGACCTCTGCTCGCCGCCTCTCACCACCGTCGACCTTGTGTCCTCTCCGCTCCTCCCACATGCCCTCCTGCAGGCGTATGCGGGCGCGGAGGCCTTCGCTCCCCTTGACGGGCTCGACGTAGCTGCCCTTGATGGTCTTGGCGCCCTTGACGAGGACGCCGGTGACGGTGTGTAGTGAGTCGACGGGGCCGGGGGTCTCGCCGGCGGGGACGTTGACGACGACTCTCCGGGTGCCGGGGTTGTGTGTGGCCGTGGCGGCAGCGGAGCGCGGGCTGATGGTGTTGCCCAGGTGCGGGTTGGGGGCGACGGGGGCCTCGACGACGGTGAGCTCAGCGACGCCGTCTGCGACATGCTGGCAGTCGCCGCCAACGCCGTACTCGCCGTTCCTGAACTTCTCGCGCCAGTGCAGCAGGTAGCGGCGCGAGCGGGCGGGCTCGACGCCGAGCTCCTTGAGCTGGGGGGAGGTGAGGGTGAAGAGAGCGTCCCACGAGGGGATCTTGGTGGCGTGGGCAGAGAGGCCGCGGCCAATGGCAGTCAGGAAGGCGGCCTGGTCGGGGATGAAGGGGGTGGCTTTGGGGACCGGCCGCATGGGGATCGAGTGCTGGAGGTTGCGGGCGCACGTCTTGGGCAGGGAGACGGCGGCGGTCGAGGCGCTGAGGAGCGGGCGTCGGAGGATCATGGTGGTGGGTGTTTGTGTGGGCGTGTGGGTGTGTGGGCGTGTGGGTGTGGGAGTCGGGCGGCGGTGATGCTCGACGCGCTGTCGTGAACTTTTCGGACGGAGGAGCCAAGCCAGCCATGCATGCAGCGTCGCGCTGCCGACTCGGGCGGCCCGTGCTCCCTCGTCGACGCGGCATCACATCACCGCCCCGCCTACTTTACCATATATACCACGACACTCATCCTCGCCGCGGCAGTAGTAGAGAGTCTCCTACTGCGCCCGTCCCACGACACCACACACAATGGCCGCCCCCGAAGTGAACCACCTCTTCCACCACCCCATCGCAGACCACTCCTTCTCGGCCGACCGCCAGACGCTCGCCGTGGCCCGCGACAACAACGTCGAGCTGTATGCCCGCGACGGCCGCGGCTTCACCCTGCAGGACGAGCTGACGGGCCACGACAAGACGGTCACGGGCGTCGACATTGCCCCCAACAGCGGCAAGATTGTCACGTGCTCCCAGGACCGCAATGCCTACGTCTGGGAGCCCTCGGCCCAGGGCTGGAAGCCCACGCTCGTCCTGCTGCGCATCAACCGCGCCGCCACATGCGTCCGCTGGGCGCCCTCGGAGACCAAGTTCGCCGTCGGCTCGGGCGCCCGCCTGATCCCCGTGTGCTACTTTGAGGAGGAAGACAACTGGTGGGTCTCCAAGCACATCAAGAAGCCCATCCGCTCCACCGTCACCGCCGTCGCCTGGCACCCCAACTCGGTCCTGCTGGCCGCGGGCTCCACCGACGGCCACGCCCGCGTCCTGTCGTCGTTTGTCAAGGGCGTCGACGCCCGCCCGGAGCCCTCGGCCTGGGGCGAGCGCCTGCCCTTCAACACCGTCTGCGGCGAGTTCCTCAACAACACGGCCGGCTGGGTCCACAGCGTCGCCTTCTCGCCCTCGGGCAACGCCCTGGCCTTTGCCTCGCACGACAGCACCCTCACCGTCGTCTACCCCGCGGCCCCCGAGCAGCCCCCGCGCGCCGTCCTCAGCATCAGCACCCAGGTCCTGCCCTTCATGTCGCTCGTCTGGAGCGCCGAGGACGAGATCATCGCCGCCGGCTACAACTGCGAGGCCTACCGCCTGCAGGGCGACGAGCAGGGCTGGCAGCTCACCGGCTCCCTCGAGACAAAGGGCCGCCCTGGCCTGGCCGAGGCCCGTGAGGAGAGCGCCTTCAACATGTTCCGCCAGATGGATCTCAAGGGCAAGACGTCGGCCGACGACACAAAGCTGAAGACGGTCCACCAGAACACCATCAACACCATTCGCAGCTACCAGGAGGCCGATGGGCGCGTGAGCCAGATCAGCTCGACTGGTGTGGATGGACGTGTTGTCATCTGGAATTTGTGAGGAACCACCCTATGACTAGGCAGATACGACAGACACGTCAACAATTTGTATCATCATAGATAGTCACAAAAGACATGCAATAACTCCACCAAAGACGTGAAAACAACAATCAAGTGCCATTCCCCGCCGCCCTTGAAAAGCAAAAGTGGAGTGTCTAAACCCGGATATCATATCATCTCCCACGCCATCCCAAAAAAAAAAAGAGAGAAAAAACACCTTTCCCTATCTATCCACACACGCCCCTTCAACCCACCTCTTCACACACCTACCCAAACCCCGTAAACCCCCCCGTAGAAAACATATCC